>JAHWFO010042180.1:11540-46465 GCA_023313115.1 Rhysida immarginata | reverse complement strand
TGCAACTATTACTTATACGCTACAAAGAGGAAGCCATTTATGAGCACTGTAGCTAAGCGTCGCCGGGTAGCATGGGCCAAAACCCATCTAAAGTGGACCCTTGCCCAGTGGAATAGTGTTCTGTGGTCTGACAAGTCCACCTTTGCAGTGATATATGGCAACAACGGTCGCAAGGTGCTAAGGACCAAGCACGAAAATAATCATCCCGACTGTTACCAGAGGAAAGTTCAGAAGCCTGCATCGCTGATGGTGTGGGGCTGCATGAGTGCAGCCGGGACAGGATCGCTTCACTTTTGCGAGGGCACTATTGACTCTGCTGCCTATATAAACATTCTTCAACAGCATCTGCGTCCATCCCACCAAAAGTTGTTCAATAGAAGACCAAGCATCTTTCAGCAGGACAACGCGAAGCCTCATGCTGCTCGGAACACCAAGGCTTGGCTACAACAGCAGCGTTTCAGGGTGCTTGACTGGCCTGCCTGCAGCCCTGATCTGTCACCCATTGAAAATGTATGGCGCATTTTAAAGCAAAAAGTCAGACAGCGGAAGCCTCGAACACTGCAGCAGTTGCGGACGTGTATTTCCGAAGAGTGGGACAAAATTCCAGTAGAAACAACGCAGAAGTTAGTGTCCAGCATGCCTCAACGACTTCGGAGCGTCATTCGTCGGAAAGGTGACGCCACTCAGTGGTAGTGTGCAATAAACGGTACGGTGTACGAAGTTCATTACAACGTGTTGAAAACGGAAGGTTACAAAAAGTCGCTTATTTAATTTTCTCGTTTGTTTTTATGTTAAAATGCTATATCACAGTTGTAATAAAGCTCTGTGCACTCAATAAAGTAATTTTCATTTGTTTACAATTAGTTTCGTTGTACTTATCCAAAATTCTGTAGTTGTCCGAAGTTTATTGACGCTAGGGTTTGTACTATGCAGACATTCAAAAAGTAATTTCTTCTCCTAAACCTATTGTCTTCGAAATAACTGTTTCAAAACCCTGATTACAGACGTATAATTATACTTTCTTAACACACATTAAAACCGTCATGAAATAAATTCATTGAATGAATAAATTTTAATATCAAAACAACACCAGATTCCAGAGGGAGAGAGAATTCAGAAGTCCTGGAACTTTCTGCCTATTAATTCTTAAACATCTTTGAATTCTAACATTTGGAATTAATCTAGAAAATTTTCCCCTCTAAATTTTCAGAAAACTGAAGACCGAAGAGGAATCTTTAAGTGAAACCCTGGAGAATTTGCGAACGAGTAAAGAACTTACAGATGTTGTTATTAAATGCAGCGGAGGAAACCTTGAAGCACATCAACTCATTTTATCTGTTCGATCACCAATTTTTAGAAAAATGTTTTCAGCTGACTTTAAGGAATCCCAATCTAATGAAGTGGACTTCTCTCATATTAAAATGGACATAGTACAGTGTATTCTTGAATATATTTATTCTAATTCAACAGAGAATATTTCGCAGTTGCCTATAAATGATGTTCTGAACACTTTCCAGGCATCCCACATGCTCGAACTCAGTGCGTTAACAGACCATTGCTGGAAACTCGTCATGGATTCAGTTAGCGTGGAAAACTATGTTCAGATTTGGAACGCTTCTCTCCTTTATAAAGAAGAACGAGACACAGAATGCGTTATCGAATTCGTATTAGAGAATCTGGAGAAAATTCATGACCAGAATAAATTCAGCGATTTAGCTCCTGCTCAAATAAAGATACTATTGGATAAAATTAAACAGGACAACGTTGTAGTCGGGAATAATTTCTTACAGGATGTATTGGAGTTTAACTGTAACGGAAAATTGCCTGTGGAAGAGCTCGAGGAGTTCCTTTTAAGGCAGAATCTGGATTATATATCAACAGAATTCATGACTCAGCTACTGGATCGTGAAAAGTCAAGTTTGTCAGATGAATTCTTCCGACGTTTTGTCGAAAAACATGTGTTACCAACATTGAATACACGTGATATAATTGATCCACCAAAATACAGAAGGTTAATTAGGTCAGTTAATGTGAAAATTTTGCGTTTCAGTTGCGATAAGAAAATTGACAATGATTATCTATTCAATGAGAATGCTTGCATTGAAATTGTCGATGTCAACAATGAGAAAATAGAAACTCGACAGGAAGTGAAATTTCTTTTTGGATTTGATGTTTTCATTCCTATCCATCATCATCGTCGTCTGTATTTGATTGGATGTACATTAAAACGGGTTATGAACCCTATTTCCAGCCAATGTTTCATTTCTTTTGACTGGAAAACTAATCACCTCATGCGGGAGCATCGACTGCTTCATCCAGTTAAAAATCCTCATGTGTGTTGTATTGAAGAAACAATTTATATTATTGAGAATACTAATGAGAGAAGTGCAGTTGTACAAATATATTCCAATTGCAATAGTAATGAAGCAGTTTGGAGAGATCATATGGTATACAATATAGGCTGGATCATAGACTGCGTGAATTTCGGAAATATTTTACATTTTCTTTGTTATGATGATTCTGCTTATTTTCTACAAAAATATATAGATAACAAAATAGTAATGATTGACAGAGTTCCTATCCCAAAATCTGACAACTTGTTGATGACTGTTTACGAAAACAAAATCTTTATTTTTTACTTGAGTGATATTCCACGACTTAGCCGATGCTCTGTATATGACTCCTCAAAAGAGGACTGGTTACTGGAACCATTTCATGGCTTTTCGGACACTTCTATAAATCCTTCTCTGAAGATTGCGGCAGTGGTTGAAGAAGGAATTCTATTTTCTGAATGCAAGAATGACTACACCAACTTTTATATCTTCAAAGAGGGTGGAGACGGAACACTTAAATTCTTAAAAAAAATTGACAATGGTACATGGATTTCTGACTGTAGCCTTAAAGAACATGGTTTCACCAAATTCCAACAGCAAATAGTTTGTTTATAGAATGAAAGCAAATAATTTGTTTTATTGTGAAGTTGGAAAAGTGAAATGTTCTTTAAATTCTGAGCTTTAAAAATTTATTTGTAGTTGCGAAATAAAATAAACACAAAGGATACAAAGACATGTATGCCTGTCATTCTTAATCAATATATGAGAGTTATTTGAAAACTACGGACCGTCCATAAATTACGTAACGCGATTTCAATAATGAGAACGCGTAATTTGCATAAAGTAAGATTTATGAGCCAGTACATTCGACCAGTAGTTGCTATCATGTCTCTGTACGAAAGCTCTGAGATGTGTTTCCGGCATTAAGTGTTGGACTCTGCCAAGAGTGCGTACTGTCGCCCCTCTTGTCCATTATCTTTATGGACTGGATAGACAGGGACAGCCGAGGCGATGAGCGTATTTGTGTGGGCGACTGCCTAGTGGACAGGTTGCTCTTTGCTGACGACCTTGTCCTCCTTGGGTCTTCTCGCACGAACCTTCAGCAGGCACTAGACCGGTTTGCAGCCACGAAGTGATGGACGGCAGGAGAAAGAATTGGATGCTCGGATCGGCGCAGCAAGCTGTGTCAGACGTGAACTGTGGCGATCCGTGGTAACGAAACGCGAGCTGGGTGACAAAGCCAAGCTCTCCGTCTTCAAATCTGTCTTTGTCCCCATTCTCACCTATGGTCATGAGGCTTGGGTAATGACTGAAAGAGTGCGATCGCGGGTACAAGCGGCCGAAATGAGATTTCTGAGAGGTGTGGCAGGTGTTACCCTACTAGATATAGTGTACAGCAGCACAATAAGGGAATCTTTAGGTGTTGAGCCGCTACTTCTCCGCATTGAGAGATCTCAGTTGCGCTAGTATGGCCACGTGATACGTATGCCGCAAACTAGTCTTCTTAGGCAGTTATTTTCCAAGCCGGTGGGTAAGAGACCAAGGGGTCGGCCTAGAACCAGGTGGCTAGACTACATGGAGAATCTGGGTTCTAGTCGCTTGGATATTACCAGGGAGGACATGCGCCTGATGGCGGAAGATCGCGATCGCTGGAGATCCTCCATAGGGCTGCTGCCCCCGCGACCCTAACGGATAAGCGGGTTTGAACAGTAAGTAAGTAAGTAAGTGCATTCGACTAACAGGGAAGATATACTTATTAACCATGAAGTTTCCAGCGTGAACTATCTCAAATCTGGTTTTCTCTGCTTATTTTCTCAAACACACATGGGTCATTAATAAAAATGAAAAGACATCATTTACAAGAAGATATCAATAAATAACGCCATTTATTTTTTTATTCAAGGAAAATTACAAAATATACAGGTAAACAACTACATACCTCACTTATAGAACTCCGTCGGCAGTAAATACAGGCAATGGTGCGCGGCAGACTTGAGTTTTTAGTCAGTCTCAAATATCTATTGAATTTGATGGAGGCCTTACAGTACATATCGGGAAAGAAAACACACAGAATTCCGACCCGTTTCGTCTTTTATTCCTGGTTTTATCGGAATTTGCGGTATCCGAGCTTCTCATGCACCATATCCCATGCAATCATAAGATATGCGTCGTTTCACTACTTCTTTCAAGGGAATGCGACGGTTTTCTCCGAATGGCTGGTGTTGGCGCTGACGCAGTCGCCCAGAACGCTGTTTATTGGTAAGGCTAACTCTTCCTTCCCTAAACGTTTTACACCATTTGCACACGTAGGAATAGTCTAGACAGTCGGCACCGTAAACTTGTACCATTTCCCAATGGAAAAGAAACTTTACAACAACTTGCTTCTCTTCCACTGTAGACGATGTGATTGCGTCGGCCATTTGTAAAACGATTGGTAGCATTTAGTGCGCGTGTGAAGGAACAATTCTTGTTATGCAATGTCTGTGAATGTAAAATGTAAATAGCCTTACTTTCAGATATACCCTCAGCAGAAGGCTACCAGGTCCATTGTCTTCAGGAATGTGGAGGGGTGTCCCATTGTTTTTACACCTGGCCACACACACCGATGTAATTTTTTAATGAAAACACCTCCCTCCTCATATTCTAATTAATGTTTAATTTTAATCATTTTTTGATGGGTGTTCCCCTGTTTTTTATGAATAATGAATGAATTCATAGTTTTGGGCGTGGTCCTTGATGACGTCACACCCGTCTCTCAGCATCCCTGGCCCAAACTTACTCTCTGGGAATCATGCAGTGAAGCACCCATGATCCCTTTCTCTGTGATCGCTCCCAGCATCCTATGGGGTGGGAGTGAAGCCCACCGCTGCCCCTTTGTCCTCCATAGCCAACTAAAAATATTTGGAATGGGGGCTGGTGCTGAAGGGGTAGAGGCGAGTTCACGGTCCCAACTGTCGCACTCTCTCTTTGTATTGAATTAATTAATTAATTAAATAATTTCCCAAGTTTTAATCATTGCGTATTTAATCATTCCCAAAAGGTCTATGCGTATTTCTGCACATAAAGGAATGAAATTCGGTATGCAGATTCCTCTAAGCAAGATCGAAATTACTGTAAAGTTTGGGCCAAATTGTCCCAATAGGGTCGGAGTTGTGGGGGTGGCAGTCACTTGGTCTTTAGACTTATGGCAACATATGGCATGTGATATGTCTTTTGATCGGAAATGATGAGAAACGAAAGAAGATAGAGCTGTTTTTCATTTTCTAAATACTACGTTCGAGAAAATCAATTTTTCGATTAAAAAACTGGGAGTGGTGGTTAAAAAGTGCAGATACAAGGGTAAAAATAGATGACCTTAGCGCTTCCGCTACTTTCCTATACCTTCCTCGGGAGGATTAATTTCTTGTTGTACTTACAAATACAAAGGTCTACGATTTACGTTTTTATAGTTTTTAATATTTGATAAAGTGTGGGGCATAATGTTTTTAAATTCATGTAATGAACTTTGACAAAAAGTTGAGGTTCGAGGTAATGTTTGGGGTGCAGGATTGAAAAAAAAGGATGCAAGGGTTTTGATTTTATTCCACCGTTTTTTACTTGCTACTTTTGTTACAGCGGCCATTGACAATTCGGTTGATAATGATGATGATGATACAGCTCAAAATTCGGTCACATACACAAACATACATTTTTTACTACATACAATTTTTGAAAATTTCTTTTAATTTTTTTTATTTTTTTAAAATTCCATTGCATTGAAATGAATTGACAAGTTTTTAAAGTCTTAAAGTGTTTGCTTGCTTGCTTGCTCGGGCACTGGGTTTTTTTCATACGGTTGTTCTTTACACGGTTACATCCACAAATAATTATTAGTCAATTCAAGTGTGTACTTAGCGTTGTCACCGCGATTGAATCGCAGCTCAGCATCTGTCGATTCGTGAAATGATCTCGTTCAATGAGTTGATCGAGGCCTCTCGCAGTCTGTTCTACGTTATAATATGCCCAGTTCTCATCGTGTCTGGAGATGGGTTTTTGCCAGTAAAATTCCCTCAGTGGGATTAGATATTCTTCGGCGTTAATCACTCACGTCAAATACCTCGTTCAGTAATGCACAATGTTCCCTTCCATAGCTGGTTAGACGACGACGAAACACCGTCGTCCAATGCTTTATTATTTCCAGCAGTTCGACATACCGTGTGGCTGGGTCCTCGAAGTCCGCCACAAACAAACTAACGTTAACACACTCGTTTATAGCAAGGTATGTAATAAATGAGACACCAAAAGTAAAATTTCAGGAGAAAAGTTCAGCGTAGCGTCCACAAGAACACCGAGGCTTCTCCGACTGGCTTTTAAAACTTGGAGATGGACAGCTTCAAGGGTCTGGATTAGAAGAAGGATACTTGGAAATTTCTCCAGTATGTGTTGAAAATGGATGCATTGTTGATGCTGTCTTTCCTCAATTCATCCAACTTGAAGATTACAGCATCGCAAATCGTGCAATCTTGACTCCAAAAAACCAAAAAACTGAATGAAAATGTTCTTAGACGAATTCAGTCTGATTTGAAATGCTACACGAGCATAGATTCGATTCAGCAAGATACTGCAAATGCCATGGAGATAGAAAACTATCCTACAGAATTCTTAAATAATTTAACTCCCGGAGGTATGTCTTCTCATAGACTTAAACTTGAAAGTTGGTGCAGTAGTCATGCTACTAAGAAACCTGGCGTCCACAAGCGGTCTTTGCAACGGCACGAGAATGATTGTGAAGCAAATGATGTCAAAAGTTGTTGACTGTGAAATACTGACAGAATCTTTTAAACGTACCAGGGTATTTATTCCAAGAGTCATGTTGCACCAAGCGACCCTGGCCTTGCGTTTATTTTAAGACGAAAACAGTTTCCATTGAGGCTTTCTTTTGCAATGACGATCAACAAAACCCAGTGACAAACACTAGATTCACGAACAAGGCAACCAGAAAAAAAGACCAGAGTTTTCACTAAAAATGTGATCTACAAAAAAGTATTGTCCAAATAATTAAATTCATTCCTTGTTATATAATGTGGTTTGTTGCAATAAATTTCTTTCGAATAGTATCCAAAACACGTACAACAAATATTGGTTATTGAGTTGCAATGTTATTCCTACACTTATCAGCAGCAGGGTGGCTGTTACCAACGTCATACATTGTTACATCATCATCCGAAGATACGTTTAATCGCATTTCTACCAATAATAAGCCCTGAAATGCGATTAAACGTATCTTCGGATGATGATGTAAAAATGTCTGACGTTCTCGCGCTCAGGCCTTATCTTTAGGAGGCGTTGGCCAGGGCCTGTCTTTCACGTGGGCTAACACCTCCTAGAAAGAAAGTCAAACAACTAAAACCTTATACATTGTTACATCATCATATTTCGACCATTGTTAACCGCATTTCTACCAATGATAAGCTTTAAATTTGGTCGACTTATGATGATGTAACAATGTATCACTTTTCAGTTATGAGGCTTTCTTTCTAGGAAGTGTTGGCTACGGTCTCAGTTTGATGACGCAGTACTCACCAAGTACTAACGAAGCCGACGCTTTATATAAAAGCCGTGGCACTGATTTTGTGACATCATGCAAACAGATGGATTTTGTCACGTCTTGCAAAAATAAATTTAAGAACAAAATAAGGATATTTAAAATTTGACAAAATAGTGCCATGGCTTTGTATCATGGTCTATAGATATTCATGGTCATTGAGATCCATTGTTAAAATGAAGCTAAAGTTCCTAGCTCCCGGTAGGGCGGGAACTCTATTGAAAAGTGTCACTGCATGTTACACTAGGAACATGTGTCCCTATCGGCAGATAGAAACTTTACTTGGGTTGATTCAGATAAAATGAGACGACTTTGCAGTTCTGTTACGATGGTGTAATACCATGGCGCCACCATCGGTTGTGTTCGATGTGAGAGCCACGTTGTTGGACTATCGCCCGGCACCGTAATTTCCACTGAAGTAGGCTGAGTTTGAGGGACTCCATGGGAAGTTCGTTCCAAACCTGCTGACACACTTTCCATAGCCCATCAACGGTTCTTGTTCGGCGACTTCCGAGCCGTCGTTTCAGGAGACCAAAACCACAGAAATCCATCGGTGATGCGTCAGGAGATTTTACATGCACATGAGAGAAGGGAATAACTCGTATGCCCGTCTCCTGTTCCATCTTCCTGTAGTAAGCCACAGATGACTTGGCAGTGTTCAGTTGTGTTCAGTCAATCAGTTGTGTGACCGCGCGCTTTATGACGTCGCTCCAGCCCAAGATTGTCATGAATTATTCTGGAGACTGTTGCCTGTGAAATACCTTTACTTCGGGCTAGACTTCTCTGTGTGGAGGGATTTTCTTTCAGCACTTCAGACCGGATTTCTCGCAACACCTGAGCTGGGCGTGTTGGCTGGGGCTTGTTTCTGGTCTGCTTCTCTGCTCGTCCACGTTCATCAGAAGGTCGCAATTTGTTCTTTTTGATTATTCGATCCACAGTAGCTTTGGATACCACAATACCATTTCGTTTGCATAATTCAACAATGCACGAAAGACTGAAGTTAGCGTCGGAAAGGCCAAACATATACCCTTCCCAAAAAGCTGCGATTTTGGAAGCCGTGTTTCACCAAGAAATGTCCCAAATAACAGCAACAAGTGTATACAAAGCTAATCCCCATGAATAGTGGACGAGTCATGCAAATCACATTCCGTCAAGGTCATACGCGGCGGTTAAAGTCGTCTCATTTTATCTGAATCAACCCTCCGTAATTTAATTTAATTTACCTAAATAAAGTATGTATTTTAATAATTTACTTTGTGAGAATATTGTTTAAACGGTTTTAAATATTTTGCAGGATATCGCTGTCATTTGCAAATATTATTATACTCGATCTGGTTTTAGTTTTACTTTAAATTTGATTGGTCGTCTCCGTTATACGTCATTTTCACTTCTTCCACTAGCTTTTGGCATGAGAGAAAAGTGGATAGAAAAACGAGGAAAAGTGAATACTCCGTGCAATCCAGAACGCTGTGATATTATTTCTCGAACGACAAAGTGGAAATAGTGGAAAACACTGGTCTCCAATGCCGATGTGTGGTTTTAGCAACACCTCCTAGAAAGAAAGCCTCACAACTGAAAGATAATACATTGTTACATCATCATATTTCAACCAAATTTAAGGCTTATTATTGGTAGAAATATGATTAACAATGGTCGAAATATGATGATGTAACAATGTATGACGTTTCAGTTGTTTGGCTTTCTTTCTAGGAGGTGTTGGTTTTAGTGTACAGGAAGGTCGAAAACTTCGTTTCCTAGAACACGTTTCGTTACCACAAAACGCCACAGTTTCGTCTTACACAGCTTGCTACAACGACCCGAGTGAGGCTTCCTAGATTATACAACGACCCGAGCGAGGCTTCCGAGATTATACAACGACCCGATTATAATCTCGGAAGCCTCGACCCGAGCAGCCAATTCTCTGTCCTACCGCCCTTCACTCGCAAATGTCAAATTTACCGCCCCTTTCCCAATTTTAATATCAAATATTAAATAATTTTCTATCAGCCTTCATTGTTTCAAACCGTGGAGATCGCGTGAACTCGCGTTTTTTAATTCATACTAATGACAGTCTTTGTCAAAAGTACAACAATAAGTCACGACTATCATTCATCCTATTCCATTACATGGCTACATATTTTTTAAAATAAACAAAATGTAAGCACATCAAAATTGATTTGTAGCTATTAACGGGACAATTTACGGTATCAATTCGTAAAATACTGAAACTTCAAAATTAATGGCGACCTCGTATCCAAAATATGGAAGCAGCCAATCTTCTCCTTATAAAAGCTTACGTGCAATATTTATGCTGGGCAAGACCTATTCTTACACGCTTCCTTGAATTCTCGACTTTACTGGGATGTTACTTTTGGCGACTTACCTTCTGGACGGGTGTGGCTTTCATCATCGGTTACTATGCAGGGATCGTCGTATATTTCTATCTACATTTAGATGAAAGTGAAGAAGAATTCCGGCGAAGATGGCATAACAACCACCACTCTTCTTAATTAGCAAGTAAGTGGTAAGATACCGTTAGTGTGTTTTCTGAACGCTCACTAACGGTATCTCAAACCTTTAAGTGCCCAAATTCGGCAAATATTTCCAAAGGGTAGCACTGAACCCTTAATAGTTATGCTTGAATAAATACATTTAGTAGTAGCTGAGAAATTGATGTTTATTCCTGGTAGATAGGTCTTTGATTACCCTGTATGGTACTTTGATAGCATGCCAAGCCAAAAATTTTGGACACAACACACAAAGGAGATTACATAAAGAAATCGCCAATACTCAACTTTTGTACGGATGATTGGTTTCCTTATTTAATCTCCTGAGTATTTTGAGATAGGGGCCAATAATCGGAAATGCTTATAATGAAACGTATACTAATGACCACCTGCATATAACGACTACCTCAGCTTTACGATCGCTTTTGCTTGACCCATCAGAATTTACATGGAAAATCTGTTGGAGTAATGACCACATGTATAACCGGAACAACTATCGGCTTGTATCCCCTACGTATATTAACTTATATTAAAATCCTGGCAATAACGACAACTTATGCAACCAATCAGGTCCTAACCTAACTCCCAGTTTCATTACTGCACTGTTCTCTTTTATCAATACATCAGAGTCAGAGATACAGGAATGCAACCATTGTTCTTTCAATCTCTATAACAGCTATTTTATTGCTTTTGATTATATTCATGGTTTGTAATCTTCGTTGAACCTGTACACAGAGTGAAGAAAAAGTCTAGTAATTGAGCGCATAACTCGAAAACTATTTTGTATAGGTTAATGAAATTAAAATATTATTACTCAGCAGGATATAAGCTGCAAGGTAGTGACATTTTCAAGTTAATGCAAGAAAGTTTTAAGGAATTTTGGAAACTTATCTCCTAAACTATGATCGATAGAGGCATAGTGTGAATTACAAATTTGGAGAGCACCTTCAATGACTTCAACCGAATGCTAAAATCATTGCTTTTTTCGGGGAAAATAAAAAAAAAAAGTTGCTTGAATTTGGTAAAGTACTTCGTAATTTGCAAAGAAGCCCATCGTTGGTGCAGACCAAATCACTAATTGACAACTAATTAACCAAATTGACAGGGACAAAGAGGCATGAATGGTAGCCAGACAGTGGTTGACTAAATACTACTGTATACAGAAAGATATCACGCCAAATTGATACCAATCTGACAACAGAACACGGAAACTCACGAGAACATTATTTTTATTAGACAGTCAATAATTGTATTATTCAGATTTATTTTATGCAATGCTCAATATGTTGACCATTGCAAGCGATACAAATTTGTGCACGGTAGCCTACTACACTCCATGACGTTCCGTATGGAGTAGTGATACTTTCACATGCTACACATGATGCAGTTCTTGAGATCTTTAGGTAATGTTGGTAGGTTAGGTTAGGTTTGGTCACAAACACGCTGTCTAATGTAGCTCCAAAGAAAAAAAAATCTCGTGGAGTCAGGTCTGGCGATCTGGGAGGCCAACTATGGGCCAACCTCGTCCGATCCATCTGTTGGGAACGCTTAGTCCATCCAATCTCGTACATGTCGGACATAATTTAATTTAATTTACTTACTTTTCAAACATGTCCTCCCTGGTAATATCCAAGCGACTCGAACCCAGGTTCTCCATATAGTGAAGCCACCTGGTTCTAGGCCGACCCCTTGGTCTCTTGCCCACCGACTTGGAAAATAACAACTGCCTAGGAAGACTAGATTGCGGCATCCGTATCACGTGGCCATAACAGCGCAACTAAGATCTCTCAATGCGGAGAAGTAGCGGCTCAACACCTAAAGATTCCCTTATTGTGCTGCTGTACACTCTATCTAGTAGGGTAACACCTGCTACACCTCTCAGAAAGCTCATTTCGGCCGCTTATACCCGCGATCGCACTCTTTCGGTCATTACCCAAGCCTCATGACCATAGGTGAGAATGGGGACAAAGATAGATTTGAAGACGGAGAGCTTGGCTTTTTTATCCAGCTCACGTTACGTTACCACGGATCGCCACAGTTCACGTCTGACACAGCTTGCTGCACCGATCCGAACATCCAATTCTTTCTCCTGCCGTCCATCACTCGTGAATGCAATCCCGAGATACTTGAATTTCTCCACCTGTCTCAATGAGGCTCCCCTAATTTAAAATTTTGCATTCCCGTTTGGGTTATGTACAGAAAAATAACACATACATCAAATTAATTACTGCTAGCCTGTAACAACTAATTTACATGGTATCTATGTGTAGGGCAAGTCTTTAACGTACAATTTATAATCTGATTTCTCAGATCATATGACAAAGCATTCCAAGGAATCAACGTATTATAAGGAAAATAAGATTCTAAAAACCTAGAAATCGGAATGGCAGGTATGATTTTAAATCTCTGGATACTATGTGTATTTTCAGAATCGACCATCCACTCCTTAATAAAATGTATAGGATGGTGAATAACAGTAATTGCCTTATATAATTCTCTCAGTCCTGCATATACCGATAGAGCTCCATTGCGGTGGAGCTCCATTCATCTGAAACAGCGTTTCGCGTTTCTCCATAAGAGACACCTCATCCAGTAGGGGTGAAATGGTTTCTTCCAAAATCAGTTTTCTGTCAGTTTAGTAGTTTGGTCTTTGCAAATGACATGAAATAAGGATCTTCAATCATTTTTTTCTATAATTTCCAACCAATAAAGCAATGATTTAAATATTCGATTTAAAGTAATTGAAGGGTGCTCTACAACTTTGCAATTGACACCATGCCTCTATCTGTCATAGTTTAGAACTTAAGTTTCAAAAATTCATGAACACTTTCTTGGATAAACTTGAAAACGTCACTACCAAATACTCCCTATCTTACTTAGTAATAATATTTTTAATTTCAATAATCTAAACAAATAAATTTCGAATTATACGCCCTATTACCAGACTCTTACCTCGTCCTGTATTACCACCGGAGCTTAAGTTGATTCGGTAACTGGAAAACATATAATGCATAAAAATTCATCACCTCTTGTAATACTCCTTCCGCACTCTTGCTGAATAATGGCAAATCAGGACAAAATGTGAATTTAGTTTAATTTAAGATGTATAATTGTGGACGAGAAATCTGTTTTCTAATATTGGATGAAAATTTGCTTAAAGCTTTGGATTTTTGGGCAATTCTATAATGGAAATTTTCTGTTTATATCGGGACCTCCCGGAAATTCAGTTCATGTAGTCATGGATATAATAGTCGAACCTCAGTTCAACGAATTCCAAGAGACTGCGAAAAAATTCGTTAAATAGAAACGTCTAAAAAAACTTACAACTAACGTAAATTGTGTTAATCTGGTTGTTATAGACACGTTTAACTGTATTTTACGCACCACGAGATCTTGAAAGAATAATACGTATGAGAAATGTAACACGTTTTTGTAAGGTGCTTTCGTTTTCAGAGCACAGTTTTTAAATTCTTAAAGAAATTTAACCTCATAGCAACAATTTACATTTCGGAGCAAGTGTTAAAAGTAATAACCACCAACGGCGGGAAATTTTGCGCACCCTTTCAAATATCCCCAGTGTCTGTTGTATAAGGAGAGATGTAACTTAGACCCTGGCAAACAGTATCAAAAGATATTTTATTAGAATTTCATATATCAACGACTTGATGTGTTCCCATAGGAAGAAATCCAGAGGAGTGAGGGCCAGCGATTGTGCTGGCTATGGGACAAGGCCTCCACTTTCAATGAATGATGAGGGGATTTTTTGTCCAGCTGCTCGCGGACCTCAACATTGAAATGAGCCTGAGCAATGACACGTTGCAGCCACAAATGTTCTTCGCAAGCATTTCTCGTTCAAGATTCTTGTATAACAGACATTTTATATGCATGAGATTGGTCGCCGCCATTTGACCACTTGTTGCTATGATGTTTAAATTGTTTATGAGTAAAAAAGCTGTTTGCTCTGAAAACGAAAGCAGATACAAGAACTTTCCTCACACGTATTATTCGTTTCCTATCTCAAAATACACAGTTTACATTATCTTCTCTACAATCTTTAGAATTTCGACCCTAAATTTTTGGAATGACCTGTAATCCGTAGTTTATTCCTAAATTTCACTATGCCACAGGCCCTTAAATTTTAAGCACTTTCAGGACACAGGTTCATTCATTATTATTTTATTATTTAAAATAATACCAAAGAAACTCCTGGCAAACATCACCGTTTCATAATTAATTACCACTCGTCTGCGCCCCCGCCCCCCGCGTACCATCGGTTAGTAAAGGGCTATACGCCCCCCCCCCCCCTATTTAACTGGTCAAAGTAAAAGACTATAAAAATCGAACCCCCTTCCAATATGGCGTTGGACCAGAATGGTCTTGCGTTTAAAATACAGGGTGATTCAAATCGTGTGTAAAACAATTTAATGGGGTATTATAGAGGTCAAGGTAAACACAAGTCCCATGAACATGGGTCCGAATTTGAACGATAACAGATATGAACAGAGATAAAAATGCCGCCACCAAGATCAACAAGATAATAACTCAGGTTCTGTAAATTTTTACAAGTGCTGGTTAGTACTCACAAGTGAACACGTGTTATGATGTTGAATGAGTAACTCGGAAATTTCTTGTTGGAATTCGATCAAATTTTAAAGGTATACACAGTTTTATGTACCCTTTTATTCTTCCAAATGTCATTAATCTAGGCTTTACAAGGCAAACTACATATTAGATAACATAGAAGGTAGTTAAAAAAAATAACACAGAATTAAAAAATGAACACTCACATGGATGATGATGATGATTGCGAAGATTTGCCAATGATACAAATTCAATAAATTGATGAAAAATTTCTGCTTTAATTTTTTTATCTTTTCTTTAAATCCAAAGACACCACACTTTCAGTGCCTCTATTTACTAACCGGTTGGACCAATTGGAAAAAAACGCCATAAATAAAGTTTCTCAAATGTTGTATACAATTTGAAAGTACCATAATAAATAGGGGTTTCCATTGCACATTTCAAACTTGACTTCAATATTCGAAAATGACACCGTTTTTATTTTTTTGGGGGGAGGGGTGGAATACACATAAAAGCTTCTCAATTCTTTCATTGAAAGCACTCTTGTCAGATTTGTATCTTAGAAGTTGGCCGTTGTTGAATTTCATTCCATGCTTGTACAATTGGAGCTTTGAACTCATTGATTGTTGATATTGTTTTCCATTTTCATACACTGAATGAGACATCATACCTACAGAATTTCTCTTTCGTCAAGATCAGGAACAAAAACTGGTGTTATAAAATATCGGAGTTTCTTCTGATCAAGCAACACCAGAATTATTTGTGCTTAGATGCATTGGCCTCCTGGAACTCACATTCCCTATAAGCCATTTGACATCTCATCCTTGGAAACGTTCCAGAGTTGCTCGATATATTCCTCTGCATTCTCTTGTCCAGTAATAAATTATTGGTTGGTTTGGTTTGTTTGCTATTAACGTCCTTTTCAACTGCTACGGTCATTTCAAGACGACGTTATAGGGGCGACAAATTTTGCCTCGCAAGGGTTCTTTAACGTGCAGCCAGCAAACGACTACATGGGACCAACGGTTTTACTTCCCTTCCGAAGGAAGTGCGTGATCTCAGGATTTTCCCCCTGAAAAAGTTCTCACCGTCCTCGGCCAGGGTCGAACCCGCGTCCTCGGGCATCAGAAGCGATCACGCAACCACTTAGCCACCGAGGCCCATGTAATAAATTGTAATTCAAATTTTTTTTTTCTGAATCCAATCGCCCCTCAATTCCACAATGATCATCCATCATACTGCCTTTTTAACATAGTTTGCTTATATTTCTCGAGTCATGAAAATATAAGGTAATCTGTCTGGTCTATCCAAGAGTCACTATGTAAGGGAGAGTATCGCATTCGAGTGAACTGTGGCGTCTGATTGGCTCCTCGGTATCAGGTGACCAGAACATAGCCATTTTGATTTTTTCCGCGTGAATGATTTCTGTTACTTTATTAATTACTTTAGTTATGTGAAATGATCCAATATATTTGCTATACAGCTTTTTACCTAATTTATGTTTTAGTGGGCGCAAACGCGCAGCCCACATTAGCACTTTGTCCCCCTTCTTCAACTTCAAACTGCTTCAGTGAGGTTTGAAACTTAATTAGAACAGTTGCGATTTATACGGATTTTCGATCAAAAATCAGTAAGTTTCAGTCAATAAACAAACTTTTTGAAACAAGATTTTACAGTCCATGTCAATCGAATTGTGTTTGAAACCATTTGCGATACACCACATCTTAGATGTCATGTTCATTAAGTCTTTTTGTGTGTTATCAAACATGTTACACTGAACACATTTGTTTACAGTCGTGAGCTAATCAACACGCACCACTCCCTTGGCTTCCATCTTATTATCTCCATCTCTCTATCGACCTTTTGCAAATCTATGATATTTTCATCTAAATCCGCCATGGATGAATGAAGACCATGCCATAGCTCAGTGCCTTGGCTTACTTCTTCTTTGTATTTGCTTTACAAATTGACATTCAGCATAGATTCGTACTGTGCAGTTATCTATTCAAACGCTCAAAACATCCTTAGAAAATGGAGAGAGGAAGAACGTAATTAGCATCGAAGCAATATGTTGGTAGGAAGGACTTCACCCCCTCTAAATTGATTAAATATGAGCTTTTTTAAATACGCATGTTAATTTTCACTATCCGCGATAATTGAATGCGACCAAGGTAAGTGAATTTATTATTTAGCTGGCTGCACCCCCTCCCCAGACCCCACTGTATATACCCCCTTTTCTATCTAGTCCCATTAAAAGGCTAGGAAGTAATGGTTAAATTAATCAAGCTTCATTTACCTTGGTCACATTCAGTCATCGTACGATTGTGCGCTTAGTGAAAATTAGCCAATACGGATTTCGAAGCATTCGCTTTGTCATCTGTTCGTGAAATGAAGCTTCGAAACACGTTACTCTTATATTTAATAAATTTAGTGTTGTTTAAATTTTCACCTGCCTCATTCATATTTATTGTAACAATTGCGAGACACTAAGAAGAGGTGACCTTGTAATAGTTTTTATACAATATAACCTTGCATTTTTACTTCACTGAGAAGAGATGACCTTTGCTTTAAGATATGTAATTTGTTTGTGATAATACACTGGCTCAACAAATACACTTAGAAAATAGTTATACAGGGTGTTTCAAAATTATATACAATAAATTTAGTGACATATTCTTCGGGTCAAAAGAAGACGAAAATGTTCTATAGAACTTTGTCTGGAAACGATTTGTTTGCGAGTAATCCAATATCATACAGTAGGGAAGCACGGTAGTTAGCGGACGATATTTTAGCAGTTCCAGCGTTTCGACCCAACACTAGGTTGAGTGGTTTGTTCCATTTAAACCTACTTTAGGGTTGTTCCATTAGTTGTGTACGGTTGTTTCCATTACTGTAGTTTCACTACTGTACATATCAATTTCAGAACGTTTGCGTGCTTTGACATACGCATTACGATTTACGTAAAAAAAAATTCATGTACACGTATTCCAGTGCAGAATACACTGACATGCACCTAATGTTTGGTCTTGCGGACGGAAATGCTGTGGAAGCAAGACGACTCTACCAAGAACGCTTTCCGAATAGACGTTTGCCAAATAACCGAACATTTGTATCTGTCGACAGACATTTGAGGGAGCGTGGTTCCTTTGGCCATCAAACAGGACAAGGGTGGCCTGTAGCACATTCTCCGGATGAGGAGGATGTGATAATTGACATCATACATGATGAACCACAGACAAGCACCCGTCGTATTTCTTCCATGGTACACATTCCGCAAATTCTGTTTGGCGCATTCTTCACCGTCAGCTTTTGCATCCATACCACCTGCAACTGGTTCAGGCACTAAACCCAACGGACTATCCACACCGACAACGATTTTGCCAATGGATACAACGTCGTCATGCTGCAGACCCTAGTTGTCTCAGCCAGATACTTTTCACGGACGAAGCAACCTTCACCCGGACAGGAATCGTAAATTCTCACAACCAGCACCACTGGGCAGATGCTAACCCGCATGTTACCAGAGCTCGAGCGCATCAAAAGCGTTTCTCCGTGAATATTTGGTGTGGAATTGTCGGAAATAACTTAATTGGCCCTTATGTGTTGCCGCCACGATTGACTGGGCGAACGTATCTTTTGTTTCTGCAGAATGCATTGCCAGAATTACTGGAAGATGTTCCTCTTTTGATAAGATCTAACATGTGGTTCATGCATGATGGCGCTCCAGCACATTTCAGCCATGTTGTGCGAGCACACCTTAATGCTGCATACACGAATCGGTGGATAGGTCGAGGTGGACCGGTAGCCTGGCCTGCAAGATCACCCGACCTTAATCCCTTGGACTTTTTTCTGTGGGGTCATGTAAAAACGATCGTCTACAGCACAGAAGTTCCTAACATTATGGATCTGCGACAACGAATTGAAAATGCATGCCAAACCGTTCGTAATGCTGGCGACGAACTCTTCCATGACATCAGACGGTCGCTCATGCAACAGCCGAAGCGTGCGTGCGAGCTGGTGGCGGGCACTTTGAACAATTCCTGTAATTTGGAGCCACGGGTTTAGTTGGCTGTATCGCGTAAATAAATCGTTTCAAGACAAAGTGCTATAGAACATTTTCGTCTTCTTTTGACCTGAAGAATATGTCACTAAATGTATTGTACATAATTTTGAAACACCCTGTATAACTCTAAGTTCTTATATGCTTTCATTTGTTCATGGTCAATAAAATGATTGTAAATGTCGTAATGTGAAATAGGTGGTCATTTCATATCACACTTTCTAAAATTCAAATGTGTTAGAAACCTCAGCCAACCTGGGCAGCCCAACCTGACCTTTAGTGACTTTCTCGCTCATTTTCTCAAAATCTTTCAAGGGAAGGGTGTGATTAAAAATTGTTTTTAGACTAATGTGGTGTTGCTCTACAGGGTAGCAATTAGAAATTTTTCTCTATCTTTTTCTCTTTTAGCAAGTGGATGACCTTAAATTTGGGGGTCAAAGTCAAATTTGAGTGCGGCAATGAAGCCGCACCTCTCCATTAACTACGAGGGGAGTTCAATAAGTAATGCAACACATTTTTTTTCTCGGCCAATTTTGGTTGAAAAAACTGGACATTTCTTGTGGAACATTTTCAAACATTTCCGCTTCGTCGTTTAAAGTTTCATTGACGTCCGATATGTGACAGCGCTATAGTGAGCTGTTAAAGTGGCGTCTACAATGGAGGTCGTTCCAAACAACGGGTAGTGATTGAGTTTCTTTTGGCGGAAAACCAGGGCATCTCAGATATTCATAGGCGCTTGCAGAATATCTACGGTGATCTGGCAGTGGACAAAAGCACGGTGAGTCGTTGGGCAAAGCGTGCGTCATCATCGCCGCAAGGTCAAGCAAAACTGTCTGATCTCCCGCGAGCTGGCCGGCCGTGCACACCTCTGACTCCTGCAATGTCGGAACATGCGAACACCCTCATTCGAGCAGATCGACGGATTTTCATCTGTTTGGCCCAATGAAGAACGCAATCCGTGGGACGCACTACGCGGATGATGAAGCAGTTATTGATGCAGCACGACGTTGGCTCCGACATCAACCAGTGGAATGGTACCGTGCAGGTGTATTGGCCCTCACTTCAAGGTGGCGTAAAGCCGTAGCATTGAATGGAGATTACGTTGAAAAATAGTGTTGTGTAGCTAAAAGATTGGGGAATAACATGATGTATTTGAATGCTGAATAAATTGTGTTGCATTACTTATTGAACTCCCCTCGTGTAAACCACACATCAAATCTCGCCTAACTGGCAGCTTTGAGATATCTATCTGCCATGTTACCAGACTTTTTGGACACCCTGTATACTCGTCTGTAGAAACAACCTGGAGCTGCACACTAGCGTCCCAATGACATATTTCATTTGAATCAGCTGCACACCAGCCGTTGTCATTTTTCAACCGATTATCAACCGTTATGAGTGAATTGAACAGCTGAGTGGAATCAAACGCTTTTAGTTTCGATTTCACACAGTTTCGATTAAAAAAGTAACAACGTTTACGGAATGCAACATATAATTTTTATTTATTTATTATGTGCATAACTTATTTGAATAATAAACATCATTTCTCTTTATTTTAATGTACGATAATTACGCCATCCAACGAACGGAGCAAACTACATCAAATGACGTGATGCGCGAAGAAAGCTGCGCGAATCACTTAAAACGGAGGATTGTCCGGTCTTATTTTCTTATCGTCTTTGGTCTATATTTCCCGCCCTTTCTTCCCGCTTGTTCGTAAATATCCCCCCGGCCAATCCCGTTTCCTCCTCTTGTTGCCAAGGTCCCAGGACTCCCCTCCCTACCTCCATTGCCGTTGCATCCGCGTCTTGGCAACAAGGGGAACCTTACAGGCCACCTTACATGCACACGGAAATTTTCACACGACGTCATGGGCGGTAGGGTAAACAGAAAAGCCGGTGATCCCGAACCGATCACTGAGAAAGAGATAGAAATCTCGATAAAGGCGGATAGCATCGCAAAACAAAAACAGTAATCGACCCATGCCGGTAATCGATCCATGCCTGTTTATGTTCTTTATCGTAGGCTACGCTGTGAATTGGCGACATTTATGAAAATGTTGATGTATTTTGTTTTTACATATGGAGATCATCATTCGAGCAGCTAGTCTGGGTATCTCTCCTTCATTGATGCGAAACAACAGTGGGAAGACTGCTTAGAATAGAAACTTTTTTAACTTACGGTAATCGACCCATGCCGATTAAGAAATTGTGCAATTTCAACGAATAGCATTTAATCTCACGCACCCAAGAAATAAATGCGCTATCGCAAAACAAAAACAGTTTGCCTTAACATCAACGCTTACGCTAATTACACCCCGAATACTAACAAACGTTTCACCTCCTGAACAACCGAATAAATGAGGGCAATAATCTTTCACTCGCGGTTTCTCTCTTCTCTCTCTACACCCCGCTTTCGAAATGACCGGGTTTTCTCAGAGACGCTCAATAGAGAGACTTGGCATTTTCGAATTTTCCCATAGCAAACGTGTAATATGCGCCCTCTGGATAAATGTGTGGCGAAATCAACGTCTACTCGCAAGTGACGTTACCACGATCAGTTTCAAATGACGTCATAGTCTTTTGTTGTGGGGGGGGGGGGGGGGCGGGGTAGGAGAGGGCGTGAATTTTAATTATAATGAATAGTTCGTTTAATATAAATTTTTAAAACTTTTATATTTTAAGAAAATAAACTTTACGAGAAACTTAATGGAATGGAAATAAGTTATTAACAAATAATGCATGTCCATATTCAAAATATTAGAACCCTCACAGAAGAAAACATTCTGATTGACATACGGGCCCAATGGTAACTCGTTTCATTAAAATTAAAATTGTACAGAGAAGGTGGTGTCTTGCTATTGGCGTAACATAAGTAAGATTCAAAACTAGGTCATTTAAGTAAGGTAAAAGAAAATAAACTAACGATTCAGAAAATTAGAATACGTAATTTACTGGATCAAAATATTAGAATATCGGGGTGGGAAGGGTAGTTGACCCTTCCGTATTTAAGTTGGTCAGTTGAAAGTGTGTAAGCATAACATCTGTGTCATTGAACACTACTTGGAAGCCATTTGTCTCACTGCAATGGGTCGACAATGGGACGACAATCCCGGAATTCCTTTCCGACGGGTTCACCCGACTAGTCACGCGTTGGTACAATGCGTGGAAAGGGATGGGGACTATGTCGAAAAGTGAATAGCGCATTACATAGAGGAGAAATGTGAGAATCAGATACAAAAAGAATTTTGAAAATCGGTTAAAAAATAAAAGAGTTACAGCCATGGAGGCATTACTTTTCAGCCCACTCTCGTACTTGCAAGTCATTTGGCTCTGTTGCCATGTTTTATTACAAAACTCCTATATGAAGCCCCTATGGACAAAATTTCTATTCTTAGTGCAAAGGAGGAAAAAATAAAAAAAATTATGGAGAAAAAATAAACAGTTATCATACTTTCAGGTATAAACCTGGAAGAACAAAACCCCCAAAGTGAAAGCAACAAGAAGTGCATAACTTCTTCGAGCATAAAAATAGATATGAAGCATAACCCCCAAATTAAGCCTCAATTTTTATATTATTTTTAATAAACTTTAGATTATTTTTATCAAATTATGTGAATAATATAAAATAAAATTTACTGAAGTATTTTTTTTTATTTTGAAGGGTTGGTTTTTTAATTTTTTTTTATTTTTTTTTTTTACAAAGATTAATTTAGTAAATTACTTTATTGGTTCTTGTACCTATTCAGAATGTATGAATAATTCCTGTAACAAAAATAATTAACTAGAATTAAAAAAAGATCTGTAAATCTATTATTAAAAAAGAATTTGTATATATCTCTATGGGTAGCAGCAATGAATGATGTGGATCAACAATATTCACTAATTATTTACTTGACAATACAGAAAAATATTGGGGTTGACAATAAATAAAGGGATCATAATTTTTCCACGAATTATAGTATTTACTTTTTAATATTTGAATACCAAAACCTATTGCTTAATGATTTCGTAGCCGGAAGATAAATTTAAATAAATAAGCAACTTGTTATACTAAAACTGGAATGAACTAGCTAATCTTAAAAATTTTTTAAAAGGCCACCTCCTCCATAAGAAAACCATTTCAGTAAATTTTCGGATAATTCTAGAAAAAATACAAAAAAATATTCAAAACTGATAAAATTGAGACTACATACGCCGGTTATGTCCTTATTTGTGCTTTTACTCTGAAATATAGTTGTCTTAACTGGGAGTTTTGTCATACCCTTGCTGGTTTCTGCATGAGAAAACTGCTCACACGCACACTTAACAGTTTCAATGATAACGCAATACAGCAGCTATGTATCTTTTCCATTTCATTTTTGTTTGTGTACTATTTTAAATTAAAAGAAATCACTTATTGATTTATTTAATCTTTATAATTACCTTTACATGGCACTTGGAAGATATTTTCTAAGATAAGTTGCATCTTGGACGAAGCTCACATACGTTACTCCAATTCTTAATTTTTCTTTATGACTTTTCATTAGAGAAATATTTCAGGTAATATTTATACTATCCAAATCCAGTTTTCTTGAATGATATGAGCAATTATTGCTGAACTTCTGCCTTTGACTCCCTTTTATTCCCTGAAGATATGAAGCTCGTTATATGAAATACACCCAGATTTGCCTCCATTTTCTCTTAAAGAGCAAAGGGAAACTGAAGCACCCTCTAATCGAAAGTGTTACAAAATAACATGCGCAGAAAAAGATGCGTATTACGGTTTTTGAAGCAGATTGCCAAGTCTCTTTATTGATCGCCTCTGAGTTTTCTGCTCACATGATCATCGGTGTCCGGCCAACAATTCATCCTTCATTGTCTCCATCTTGGATTTTAACAATTAGTAATTTTTCGTTTGTTGGAAACAATTAAGGATTGATTGTTGCCCGGACCCCGATGATCATGTGACTTTTGAGTGCCCTGGCCTGTCTCTCGTTGGCCTCGCCCAGCTGCAAGTGACGTCATTTGCTAAAATCGGTGTGCATGTAAAGTTCTCCCGGCAACAATGTATCACGCGTTCTACTTCTCTTCCTCTCATGTAGCTTTCTTTCGGAGGGCGACGCCTCCGAAAGACAGGAAAAAATACAAAAAATGAAAATTGTTGAAAGTTAAAAACGAAACGAAATCTCACAGATTCATTAATTCCTGAATCTGTTGTAATGGTACCATAAAGAACAAGTTTTTAATAATTGTGTTCGTTCGCTTTAGAAACAAATCAAACCAACCCTCAGATTAAGATATTTTACATTGAAACCATGCTAAATCCTGAGATTTAACATTATATGAATTTGTTAAATTATTTTTTTCCATAAATAATTACTGGTTATTTTTTTCAGTGGCAGCGTTCGGAAAAGAATGCAGAAGAATGTACAGAAGCTTCCGTCCAGAAGTATCGTCCTGCGATCAAGTCATGTATTATTTGTTGTTTCTTATCGCAAGAAAACGTGCTTACAATTTTCAAAATATTTTGAGTAGGAAGTTTACATTAGATATGCCCTTCACAATTCCGTTTACTCTTTATTTCAAAAAACGTACAATTTATATTAATAATTAAGAAGAACTCCAGTATTTTTAAAATGTTTAACTTTACCTCTGAGATAACTTTGTACACCCTCTTATCATTTATTCAGACTTCAATGTATATTGATGTAAATTAAAGTTTGTCCCGAAATGACGTATCTACATTTTAAATCTCTATTTTTGTTATTCATTTTTTGAGTTAGTGAGATTTTTGCGAAGGTTTGCCACCATGAAGAATAAATTAAACTAAATTTGGATATTCAAAATAATTTTACATAATGGATAAGGAAAGTTTTTTTGGAGTCGTCATAAAATTAAGGCCCGTTGCAAAACACGTCCACCAAAATACAGAGTGTTGTTAGGGATCTATGGTAACAATTAGCATATGCAATTTATTAGCATATAGCAATTGATAATTTGTTAACAATTAGCATACCCGTCATTCATTTGCGCGCATTCATTTCACGTGAACTCTCACATGGAGTTGAGCCAAACGCCTTAGACTATCAGATTAACATTCTAACCCCATACGTGACATCTCCGGTAGGGGATGATGATGATGTAACAATGTATACACCTTTTGTCCGCGGGCCTTCTCTCTAGGAGGTGTTTGTATAGCTGCACTAAGACAAGGCGTGGAGTCACACTGCCGCATCAACTCGCCTGTTCCTGGAAAGCATGCAAGAAGATACCGGTATCCTCTCCATTCCATTCAGCGATATACTCGTCAAGTCGCCGGACACTTCGCCTATGGATTTGTTTGGCTTTGGCCCATTTAAACGGGCCCTCGGAAAGAAACAACAGGGAGGATCTTTGGAATGCGTGTCAACAGGAGTAGTTACGAATTGATCTTGGTGTTCTGCATTCCACCATGAAAACTGCGATGCATGGCTACCAGATTGAATACACGCGATGGTGTCAAAGGGGGTTTTCCACTTTTTCTGGGCCTCTGTAACTTGTTATCAGAGATCCCTAACAACCCTCTCCATGAAATTATGATTGTCCACAGCTTTATTTCGGTTTTAACAAATGCAATATTGTTTTTTCCAGTCCATCCAAATGCACTCCATTACAGACTACCTCCTATAGAGTGCTGTTTGGAGAATAGTTACTCCTCTCTTCGTGCCAATAGCAAGCTAGCCCATTCCAGTTGTCATTCCATCTCATCATTTCTCGTGCCCATTCCATTCGTTTCTGTTTGAGAGTCTGATTCGTTTTTTTCCGATACTCGAGGTGCGAAATTTTTTAATATTGAAAGAACGGACTTTGACACTGGTACATAAGTTCTTTAGCTAGACCACCAAGCTATTATCATCGTTTTCACTCTTAACTGTGGACCTATCTTTTTGCAACATTCTTTATATGCCTTAGCTATCAAAAAGCACCGACTGATTACAACGTTAATAGTACAACTATACAGGATGCTCAATAATATTTGTATCAGTCTTCTAGGGTACTTAAGAGTGTACCAAAATAAACATTTTCTGCCTATGATTTGAGAGTCGAAAATGCTTCTTCGCTTCGACAGACAATTCAGGCAGCAAGAGTCCTTCATTTACTCTTACGAAAAAGCCTTTCTGAAAAAAATTAACAGGCTTCTATTCCTACAGCTGTTATTGGTTTGACCAGATGGTTAAGCTCATATTTGAAAGCAGGTAAATCGGGCACTTTGTGCGTCTTTAATGCCATAGGCTTGTAATTAGGCCGATAGAAATGCTGTAGGCTTGTAATTAGGCACATGCGCGATTTAGCCCGACGTCGAATCAGACGAGCACCTAAACCTGCGGAAGACTTTCTTCTGCGAATTCAATATAACCCAGCAACAAGAACACGCAATATTGCTTCTAGAATTAGAATAATTATACCTTGTTCGGAAACAACCACATAATCGAAGCTGAGGGGTCTTTCAATCGCCCCTTCCAGTTGTTCTGTTCAACAATGAGGGGTCTTTCATCGTGAAGCTAAGTTTAACGTTCACCACTGCTGGATGACGTATAGACAGTCATTGTATTTAACTTGATGGGTTCATACTTAACGCCTGATAGCGATGACTTGTATACTTCAACCACAATAAATAAGAAAGCAGGTTGAAATTTGTACATAATGATCATAGAATGGGGATCCTGAAAAAATGAATCAAGAATGCTTTAAAAATGATGAACATGAATATAACTGATTGATCACAACAAGGTGAGATGGCTTTTTACCGGGTATCCCAAAAACGAGCGACAATTTGAAAAACGAATCAACGAAAAACGTAAGGCGATAGAAATGTACGATTTGCTGCGTTCTGCTTAGGGTTGGTTGGTTGGTTTATTAGAAATATTGGCGTCGACTACTAAGGTCATTTTGCGCCTTTAACACAAGTTATATCTGTACGCAGCCCGAGACAAACACAAACATCCATGCCCACGGCGGGATTCGAACCCACGACCAGGCGGACTCGAGAACTAGAAAGCCTACGCCCTAGCCCTCTCGGCCACCTGGCCGGCTTCTCCTTAGGGAACCAGGGAATTTATTCCCACCGACTTTCAAAATTAGTTCAAAGTTCGTCAACAAAAACCGAACACCCGGGACACCCGGTAGATTAAATTTTTCTAATAAAATTTGAAGGAAAAAAACGTTCTAATAAATTAAATAGTCGAATAAAGTACGGATAAAACTAAAGATAAGTCTGGTAAACATATTAGAAAACGTTTTTGGAATCTTTGAGTTTTTATTTTAACGTTTGTTTTCTTCAAAAAAAAATTTTCTGACATCAATCAAGTTCTTCATTTCTGCAGCATCCTTGATTTATTTCTTCAACATTTCCATTTCTGCAAATTGCTCTGTTCACTTCTTCAGGATCTTCATTTTTTCGACTAACTGGACAATATCCTACATCAACTATTATAGCACTAAGTTTGGTGATCAAAAATATTTTACTTTAATTTAGTATTTTTTATTTATTTACTCTCCATCTTCTTACTTTATATAAAGGAAGATTTCTTAATTTACTCAAATGCAGACCAAAAGCTGTTGAGATTTCAAATACATTTTATTAAATTAAAACTCGTACATACAATACTATCAGATATAGCAATTAAATAATTAAATTAATATCTATCTATCTATTTAATTATACGTATAATAAATCTGATGCATGTCTGTTTGTTTGTACGCGCATCACATAAAATCCACTGAACGGATTTTGATGAAACTTAGTATGATTACAGCTTATAGTCTATGCTAAAATTTAGAATACTTCTGATCCTGATCAATCACGAAGTTTTCGAGGAATAATATTTTTTCTTTCTTCTTGCTTTCTTTCATTCTTTCTATCTATCTATTTCTTTTAGTTGTTTTCTTAATTTTATGTTTTGATTATGGTCCAAGGCTTGGAGAATATTTATAAACTACCTGATTACCCGCGGCTTCGCCCGCTATGATTGAAAGAAAAAAAAACGTGCTATTAAATAGTACCAATAATAGGACTACATATAAAATTTCACAAAAATCAGCAAAATTGTTATAAGAAAATTAAAAGATTATATGATCTTAATGTATCTCTCTCTCTCTCTATATATATATATATATAAAGAAGGATGTTTGTTTGTGGATTTGTTTGTTTGTTTCTTATGCAAATCTACTGTTTTATTCCAATCTTGATGAAATTTTGCATACTTGAACTTCAAACCATGAGGAAGGTCACTGTCTACCTCAGATTTCGAAAAAATAATTATTGATAAAAATCAATATTCATGGTTATGGCAAGGCATATTAATGAGAAATATCTCATGACCAACAATGCAAAGCCAAGTTTGTGCAATAATAGGTATCAACAATGGTATCAACACGCAATGCACCACAACTATGCAGGGATCAACAATATATATCTTATGACCAACAATGAAAGGCAAAGTTTGTGCAATATAGATAAGGTTCAATTTGTAAGAATGCATAGAATCCCTATTATTCAGGCTTTTCTTAGAAATGAGAGTACTTAGTACATAACAATTTCTTGAAAATCTTTAGAAATGATCAGTAACTGGAGATATGCAGAGTTAGCAGACTATTAAGAAAGAATGGAAAGACGACAGAGGAAGCGGTCCTTTAGCTCCGTGCTGTATTGAGCAAATGGTAAGCATGTCAATAGAAGAATCGGCGACCACTACACTACACAAAAACATGAATGGCCAAGTTTTGCTTCAAAACTTCGAGAGTGGGAATTGCAACAACATCAAGGGGAATATCTAAAGTAAGATTAGGTGACTAAGAAATTATTTAGGGCAGCAGCGGCATACGTGCAGAGGTCCATCCACTGTGAGCATTTAAAATTTTTTTCCGAATTTTCATTATGAATTTTTACTGTATTAATTCTAATCGTTTTCATGAGTTTATTTTTAAGATATTGCAAAGTTTAATCAAAAAAAAAGTCCGAGCCACACAGCACATCACCTAGCTCTTTTGGTAGCACATCAGATCCAAACATTTCATAAAAATACATTTTGACTATATTCTGTGTAATGTGTATATTTTGGAAACTGAGATGTTGATAATGCGATGATTGAACGTTCGTTTCCAAGAATTAAGGTGCGTCTCAAAAGTTTAAAGAAACATGTTTTTGTTCAAAAGAAAAAGGACTATTAAAGATACATACAAATGCTACAATAATAAAGAAGGTCAACATCCTATACAGGGTGATTCAAATCGTGTGTAAAACAATTTAAGGGGGTATCATAGAGGTCAAGGTAAACACAAAAAGTCCTATGAACATGGGTCCGAATTTGAACGATAACTGAGATATGAACAGAAATAAAAATGCCGCCACCAAGATCAACAAGTTAAAAATTCAGGTTCTGTAAAGCCTAGATTAATGAAATTTGGATCCAGGTATGTGAAATTTGGAGGAATAACAGGGTACATAAAACTGTGTATAGCGTTAAAATTTCATCGAATATCAGCAAAAAATTTCCGAGTTACTCATTCAACATCATAACACGTGTTCACTTGTGAGTACTAACCAGCACTTGTTACAATTTTGGCCTCGGAATTTCGACCTCGGAAACTTTTGGGGGCAGCAGTCCTATGGAGACAGTCTACGCGTGTGTATTGAAAAATATTGGATTTTTGAAATTCTGACTTCGTATTCTTAAAGACCATTAAAAAGTAGAATAGGAATGTCTGTAAGACCCACTCTCTATCTCTTTGTCTTCATCGATATAATTGGGTTCAAAACTTTAAAAGTTCCACACTTTGAGGGCCTCTATCTCCTAAACGGTTAAGTCAATTGAAAAAACACCAAGAATAAAACATTTCTCGAATATTGTGTTCAATCTGAATATACCATTAAAATAGGGGTTCTTATTTAAGATTTCAAAGTTACCCCGTCCCCCCAGCCCCCCCTCACAAGGGGGAGGGTAATTTTTTAACTAATGAATTTCCCCCGCGAAATAATTCACTTTTGATTTTAGACATTTTTTTTTGTACGATGCTTAGTTTCCGAGATATTCAGTTGTCTCAAGATAAATGCCTCACCCTATATATCAAGCCCTAAACTCTGTTAGAAGCGTTTCATTGAAAAACAAGAAATATGCGTGTGGATGATAGAAAAAAACTGCGGTGAGATGCGAATTCAGCACATGCAAAAGCAAAATAAACAGTTCTTAACGTTAAAAATGAATTTAAGTTATTTCTTGTTGATCTGTGTTATTATTCTTAATAAAATGCTCCGATATTGAGATATTTTTAAAAAACGTCTCCTAGACATTTTTACGGGTTTCACTCTCACTATGTTCCGATTTCACGCTTTTCATTACCTAAATCAAAAATGAACTGTCTAACTCTAAATTATGCTTAATTAATTTAATTTTAATTAATTTGCTTGAAATATAACTATCAACAAGCTTTTGAAAAATCCGTTTTGTAAAAATTATGCTTTAAAAAATAATGTTAAAAAAGAGGACTCGTATTATCAAACAAATTTGCATAACTTCTGCTCCGCGAATAGTGGTCGCTTCCATTATTCTGCTGAGGGAATAAGATTTAGTGACTAATTATTTTTGATGTGTAAGACAGACGCAATTTTTATATCGCAGCTATTTCTTAGTTCGGATATATGTAATTTACCTAATGGAGGAAGCAAATAAAGGAGAACATCCACAACAAACAGGAGCTCAAGGGGGCTCCATAGAATTAAAAGAGTTGAATATTACGAGTCCGTTAGCGCACGAAACTCCTATGGAGAGTACAGAAGAGAAAATGGAGACTTCTACTACAATTCAAGAAATTCCAGTGAAAGGTGAAGAAAAAGTTTCAACTGCTTCCATTACAGGAGCTTCACTGGAGAGAATATCAAGCGAAACTGTTACATCAGAAAAAGAAGAGGAAGAATCTAAGAAAAAGAAAAAAGCCAAAAAAATTGAGAGTAAGGAATCGTCTGAAAGTGAGAAGCCAACAGAACACTCGACTTCGCCGGAGGAACAAGAGTCTGAATCGACTCCTTCAACCTCGTCTGGGATTACTAAAGAAACCCAAATGAAGCCACTAACAATAGAAGTAGGCGAATCGAGTCATACAGCGTCGTCATCTTCACCTTCAACAGTCTCCTTTCCCTCTGTGTCTTCGCCATCACCTACAATTTCGGAAGAGATTAAAACAGATCCGGAAGCGATGGAAATGGAAAAGGCTCGTTATATCGCTTCACTAGGACCTCCATCGGATCCATCCTCGCCTAGAAAGCCTCATTCAACTGAACTGGTTTCTCTTCTTAGCCAAGCCATGGTCAGCTTACAGGAAGTTCAGCCCAACGGGGTGGTTAATGGAAATGCCGATGGAAGGCATTTATCCAGACCTCGTAAGTAGATGTTCATTACATTTAACAATTCAGTTAAAATGTTTCTTCCTACATTTAATAAATAAACTATAGAATCTAATCGAAGAGATGTGAAATCTAGCTTAAATCCATAACTAAAATGCTCTTTTGCTAGATCTAGAATTTTGCTTAGCTATTAAATGCACCTGCTGTCAGCAGTAGGTAAACTGTGATTTAGAAGTTATCAATATTTATCGTAATTCAAATTTGTTTTTAGCTCCGCCTCCTTTAGCTGCACCAGCACCAGGTCAAACTATCGTCCAGTGGTTATCTGAAGACACCGACCCTCCAGTACCTTATCATCCAGAGGAAAGTGCTACGGTGGGAGCTACAGGCGGTCAATTGTCGGAATTCCAGTTGGAGAACCCTTTATTGCCATGTGATCTATGTCCATTTCATTGCACTAATGAAGATGATCTGAAGAAGCATAAAGAAGAAGCGCACAATATTCAATAAATGTTTATTTATGTTTAACAAAAAAACACATTTATAAAAACGTTATTACGTTCTTGCTGCTTTAATAATCTCAATTTTAAACTTTTGTATGTATTACTGAGAGTTAAAAAAATTCATTATTCTCCAGAAAAATTCATAGTAGTTTTTCTAAACTTATATTTCCAAATTTTATTCGCAAATTCATATTTTATTTCAAGTTTTCTACAATCCTTGTGCAGTTAAACAAATTAGTTTCAATAAAGAACAATTAATTTCAATCGAGATTTTTGTGAGAATTTTAGACTACTTTTTTTCATTTTTAAATTCTTTTTATTATCTTTAGAATTATTGGTCCAATTGTCAGGATTTGTTTTTCTTTTGTACAAAATTTCATGTAGAATAATTGATTATTCATTTGCTAAAATTGATTGCTCAGTTGTTTTAAAAGTTTTTTTAAAGTGCACTAAATGTGAAACTTGCTTTAAATAAATTATTCCTTATTATTATTATTATTATTATTATTATTGGATGAGGCTTTCTAGGATGAGGCTATTATTATTATGTAAGCTTGGAAAGGTTGGACTGTCTGATAATCTTCTCAGTTGGTTCATCTCCTTGCTAACAGGTCGAAGTTTCGTGGTTAAGAGCTTGAATGGAGTTAGTCCAGTTGGTAGGATTAGAAGTGGAGTCCCACAGGGATCTCCTTTAGGCCCGGTTCTTTTTAATGTGTTTATTGTTGATATTAAAAGTTATATTGGAGGTAGTCGGGTGAATATTTTACTTTACGCTGACGACTTAAAACTTTTTTCAGTTATCCGTAGCTGGAAAGATTGTTTTAATCTTTCTCGGGCAGCTGATTCTGTCTCTCGTTGGGCCACTGATAATGGACTCCATCTGAATGTTTCGAAAACTATTAATGTAACATATTCTAGGAAGGTTGTTGACTTCGAATTTGATTATTCCTTGTTACAGAATAAAATCCAGCGTTGTAATAAAGTTAAAGACCTGGGCGTTATATTTAATTCGAGGTTAAATTTTTCTGATCATCTGGAATATGTGCTCGCTGAAACCAGTAAACGTTTAGGTATCCTAAAGCGTCTGACGAACTTTTTTACTAAGATCAAGACTTTTATCTTTCTATTAAAAATTATTATTTTACCGAAAATCTTATACGCCGTCTGGATTTGGTTTTCCGGGAATACCCAGTTATTAGAGTATCTGAGAACCAGGCTTCGTAATTTTGGTTTATTTATCGCTCGTGCTTTTCGTTTTTCCGATATAACCGCACTGGAGCCCATATTTGATCTTTCGCAAGCAATCAATAAGACGTTACTTAATACTCTGAGAAAGCTTATTCTTGGGCAGCTCATTTCACCCTGTACCTTAGAACTTATAGGCTTTCGTGCTTTCATTAACAATAGAAATCATCACGTCCTGCGGTTCCTTGGAACTTCCAGAACCAAGGTTATTACTCTTGATCCTGCTTTTAAATTAGTTAATTTATTTGATAATAAATCTAAGTTAATTGATATTTTTTATTGACAACAGCAGGTTTTTTCCTGCCTCTTAGTTTCTTAATTTTTTAATAGTTTTTACCACTTGTTTAGCTTAGTTATTCTTATTCTGATACTTTTAATATTTTTTAAAGTGTACTTTTATTGTGCGCCTGTTGTCTAATCTTATCCTTCAGTTTGTTTTGGTTTTCTTTTGTTTAGGTGTTCTGTTTTTTTTTTTGTTTTTTTTTTTTACTTAGTTATTTTTTGTGTTTTTCATCAACCCTATATTGGGCTTCGGCCTGTTGGGGACAACACGGGGCTTTTTCCCTCCGGTGTATCTGGTGAGATTCCCCCCGTTGTTGTTACATTATTATTATTATTATTATTATTATTAATGTTTTGGGATTTTGTCATAATTTTTGTTCAATTGCATCATCACTTATTATGAAATACGTATACACGGTGCCAAACCTAAAGCGAGCCAATAGCCATCTTTGCTTTTTTTATTTATCGATGTAGACATCGATATATGAACGATGCTTTTTTTTTTAAACCTCGATGTTTCCTTAACATCTCCCATCACTAGTTTACACCGTAATCTTCCCTAATCGTCAGTCTCAACTGGGGATATTTTTGAATTACTCCTAGAGAGCTTAAAATTATTCGGATCCTTTTAATTTATCTTTTGGAAGTAACTTTATCAGCCATTATTGTGACATCATACACGATTTTTTCGTTTTGGTTAAGGTACGTCATTGTCTGACGTTTGGCGATTTGACAACGTGCATTCGTGAAATTATATCGTTATTGCAAACCAGCAATGGGAAGAAATAAGCTAACAACGAATATGGATGCAAGAATAAAATTATTTTTTTGGATAGGCAGCAAACTTCACCTCATCAGCAAACTCTTCCTTCCCAGTAGTGAAATAAAAGAAATACAGAAAGAAGGTAATGTTTTAAATTGCAAACTATCCCAATTTTATGAAGTGGGGAGTTCTGAATGTACTATGAAGCCACGTGTTGTAGCAAAACTGTTTCTTTCGAGAAGAGTGGAAATTCGGAAGGGTATGGCTATTTTATGAAGAAAATGATGTTATGTAATTTATGCATAACAGGTGGCGTACAAAATAGTTTTGTTTCCGGTTGCCCAATCATAAAAATCGACTGTGTAAGAAAACACGAAAAATCTATGGGAGCTGCTAAAGATAGGTGCATTCAAAAAACTAATTTTCAAGAAAAAGTCTGGATTTCAGTTAGCACAAGTGAAAATGCTGTGATGAAGCTTATGAAGATTTGTCATTTCATTCTAAAAATAATTTGCCGTAAAGTTTAACCCCGAAGCTTTCCAACTTATGTACAGATCTTGGTGTAAGTGAATTGAAGGAGTTGAAACTTGATAAACATACATGCTATACCGAACTTCAAAGTGTAGAAGAAATTCAATGAGTGATATTGTAGAAAATGACTTAAAAACAAAAATTAACAAGTGTGATTTTTTTGGCAAGCAATGGCA
>JAHWFO010042180.1:0-11530 GCA_023313115.1 Rhysida immarginata | reverse complement strand
GTGCTCTAATAGTACGTGCTTTAATGGTACCATTATGATACCCTCTTAAACATTTCCTATAACAAGATATGGCATGTAATATATCAAACAAATTGTCACAACATATCATGAACGAATATAAAAGAGTAACTAGTGATAGCAAGTATCGGTCTAATGGCACGTGTACGTGCAAGGATATAACTGTATATTGTGATGTCTGAATTGTTTAGTAGTACGTGTTTTAATGGTACCAAGTGGTACCATTGGAACTTTCAATGCTAAGATATGGCATGAGTGAATATAACGTGTAAATAATGATAATAGTTATTGGTTTATTAGCAGGTGCCATAATGGTGCCCTATGATACCATATGGTACCATTGGAAGTTTCAATTCTAACACATGGAATGTAATATATCAAACGACTCGTAACAACATATAATGAGTGAATATCATGAGAAAATAATAACTGTTATTGGTTTACTAGCACGTGCCCTAATGGTGCCCTATGAAACCATTGGAACTTTCAATGCTAAGATATGGCATGTAATATATCAAACGACTCGTAACAAGGTGCCATGAGTGAATATCACGAGTAAATAATGATAATGGTTATTAGTTTACTAGCACGTGCCCTAATGGTGCCCTATGAAACCATATGGTACCATTGGAACTTTTACTTTGGAATACTTTCAATCATCTCTCCCTTAATCTTGACAAAACCCAATACATTATCTTCTACCAGCATAACAAAAAATTTGATATAAATGACTTCTCGATTTCTTATAACTCCCAACAGATTTCACCGTCCAAATCCTTCAAATACTTAGGTATTCACCTAACCCATAACCTCTCCTGGGACACTCACATTAATTCTTTAGCCACGACTCTAAACCAACGCCTAGGTCTTTTCTCCCGCCTCCACTATCTTCCCCCAAAAATCCTCCTTCTATTATACAATGCTCTGATTCACCCCTCCCTTTCCTATGGCCTTCAATTCTGGGGCGCAACTACAAAACTTAACTTACTCCGCTTACTCAGGATACAAAAATGGTTTGCTCGCATCGTTGTTAAACTACCCAAACCCGCCCCTGTGTTACATCTTTTTCACTCAATAGGCATAACCCCAATTCACCAACTTTATCCCACAAACTTAGCAATCTTTATATACAAAGCACTCAATAACCACATTATAATATCCCTCCCCCAACATTTGTTCACATCACCTACTTCCCCACCTTACAACACACGTCACTCTAACTTTCTACGATTCCCACGCATTAAGCGGAACTACCAACTAAAAAGTATATCAAATTCTGGCAACAAACTTTGGTCCACATTACCCCGCGATCTTCGCCTTGCACCCAACATCTCCACCTTTAAAAGCCTCATTAAGAAATACTACACATCCCCAACCAGTTGTTACCCTATTCTCCCCCACCCTCACTGTCATACTTCATTACCAATTATATAATATTCTTTCTTTATTTCATTCTGCCTCTTTTCTCCATTCTGATAAATTTAAATTTTACTTGAATTCGTTTAATGATAACTCCAAAATTTTATCCTTTGTTTCTAATTATATATTTTATCAATTACAATACATAATTTATTATTTTGTACTGTTAACAATTTGTCTGCATCTTCCGGGGACCAAACTCGTCGGTCGTTTGGCCATACTGGCCCCGGGCAGATGCTATTGAATTTCCTTACCAAATAAATAAATAAATAAATAAATAAATAAATAAATAAATAAATAATATATCAAACGGCTCGTAACAAGGTGCTATGAGTGAATATCACGAGAAAATAATGATAATGGTTATTGGTTTAATAGCATGTGCCCTAATGGTGCCATATGATACCATATGGTACCATTGGAAATTTCAATGCTAAGATATGGCATGTAATATATCAAACGACTCGTAAGAAGGTGCCATGAGTGAATATCACGAGAAAATAATGATAATAGTTATTGGTTTTGTAGCACGTGCCCTAATGGTACAATACAGAATTTATAGAACTTTTAATGCTAAGATATGGCGTGTAATATATCAACCAACTCTTTACGCGTTATTAGATCTTTTGTTATCCATAGCTTATTTGAATCAAGAGTATAGTACTCTTAGGCCTAATGGTATCTAAAACTCATTACTAATTAATTTAATAGTAGTTAATCGCTTGCTTCAATAAGACTTTAGTAATTTAATATGAAAATCTAATAGATGCTTACACATAACGCTTCAGCAATTGAGGCTCACTTCGTTTAACATTATGTGAGAATTCTTACAAATTAAAGAACTTTTCTTTGTTTAAGTGTATGAGGAATAACTTCACTCTCCATTTACCTTTCATTCTTCAAGTTTATTCTTTTAAATTCTCTCTATACGTTAGCCTTTTTAAATTATAATTTTGAAACACCTTGTATAAAGAAGGATGTTTGTTTGTTTGTTTGTGAGTTTGTTTGTTATTTTGTTTGTTTCTTATGCAAATCTACAGTTTTATTCCGATCTTGAAATCTTTCTTGAAAAATTCCATCAAGATTGGTCTAACCATTTTAAAATGCATAGCGAACAGACACTCAGAAAGACATACCGAGAATCTTTCTATATATATAAAGAAGGGTGTTTGTGGATTTGTGGGTTTGTTTGTTTGTGTTTTCTTACACAAATCTACAGGATTTTTTCGATCTTGATGAAATTTTGCATACTTGACCTTCAGATATCGAAAAAAAATAATTATTGTTAAAAAATCATATTCATGGTTATGGCAAGGCAGGTTAATGACAAATATCGCATGACCAACAATGCAACGATTATCCACATACTTCTTTACTCTTGTTTTCATTTGTGGACATTTGCCCCAGTTATACTTTCTCGGACATTTGCCCCAGTTATACATTTTTGTATAATTTTGATTTACTAGAATTATCATCACGTTTGGAAAAGATGAAACAAAAATACATTGACGTACTAAATAAAAAAACTTCCTGAAATAAAACAAGCAAGACTTGAAAGGCGTAGAGCGCACAGATTAAAAGAAACACCAGAGCAAAGTGAGAGACGATTAAAAAAACGTCAAGACCAATACAAAACAACTAAATCTTTAGAAAAACCTCAACATCGTGAAGCAAGATAATTTAGCTTATGACAAAAAAGAATTTAAGAAACATCAGTTCAACGTCAAAAACGGTTGAATAGTTATTGCATTCAATTGAAGCGTTTCAAAGCGACAGAAACACCTGAAGAATGTGAAACACGATTAAAAAAACGATGCGCCCAATATAATCGACAGAAAGCGGCAGAAACACAAGAACATCGTTTAATAAGATTGTCAGAAGGCAGGTCGCTTACAGCACTTGTTAATACATCTGAAGCATCCATCAGTACATACTGCGATAACATTTGTGAAGTTTGCACAAAGAGATGTTATCCTAATCAAATAAGATCTTGTCGGCCAAGTGCTCAAGCCAAGATTTACTTAACCACCAGAGTTGAACAGATCAGGCGAACTTTCATTATGTCGAAGATGTAAGACTCATATTACTAGTACAAATACCGTACCACCATCTAAGGTTTACTGGAATAATTGAGACCCTGGTATCATTCCAGATGAACTTCTTTGTCTTACTATGACTGAGCGACGTTTGCTTTCAAGAGTAATCGTATATTTAAGAGTCGAAACCAGTAGTGAAATCGGGTCCTCGCTCGCAGTCTGCCTTGGAAAGTCGGAGTTTTCTCCCTCGCCGGCTGCTTTCACATCGTCGCTGTCGCGACGTTCTCCGGAAGTAACTTTCCTTGCTGCCGACGTTAGCATCCAATTTCTTTCGCCCGCTGCTTTGCGATGTCGACTCCGTTGGAATGCTCGTCCTTCATGATTGGCTTTTTCTCCAACGTGGAGGCCGTCCTGAATACCTGACCGTCCTCATTGCTGCCAACATTCACCCTGTCCTCTTTCTTTCTTCCCCGCTCGCATCGCTTTCGGAGTGGCTCTCTCGTGATCGCGTGATGTCCCCGCGTCATCCGTCTCTTTCGGTTTCGCCAATCGAGTCCTCTGACGAAATCCACGTGACATCCTCGCCGGCTGCTGAGTCACCCGAAAGCTGTCCTGAATGGCGTTGTTGTAAATCTTCGCCTCCGCTCTGTGATGGCAATCATCACTATTATTTCGATCGAGCTTTCCTCGAACGAAATTCTACGAACTACTCGCTTAATAATACCTATTATGTCTCTTACGACGCTTATTATTATTGTTGTCTTTATTCCTTCGATTTCTCTTATCAATACTGTCCTTTCCAATCTTCAACAATGCTTCTCTGGAATAGCTCTGTATGTCTTGATCTGAGCTAATCTGGTGACAATAACTTTCTTTATCTCTCCGCTTTCGACGACGCCTCTTGTTTTTCTTATACACTTGCTTTGCCCCGTTTTCATTCTGTCTGTAACGTTGAAAATAATCTTGCCGCCAAGCCTTCCATTCTTGTCTTTGCTGTTTATTTTTCTTATTCACATTGTGTCTTTGCCGGCCTCTGTCATACGGTATCAAATGGTTTTGTCGTGCTCTCTCGTTCTCAGATAGCTTGATTCACCTGTCAATAATTTCCTATGCGTGCTACAACTCTTTTAGTAATTTATTAATACTTTCACTTTCACTGTCCTTTTTACTTAGCGTGTCTTTTTGTGTCTTTGTTTCTTTATTTGAAATCTTATCTTTCGAGATTTCTTCTTCTTCTTCCCACAGGAACCTGCCGAAATTCACGTGAAAATATAAATCTAATAAACAATATTTTATACTTTAACTTGCTTGGTGTGATTCATTGGATATACCTTCACACTTGTGCAAATAAGCCGAAATTGTCTAGCATAACGATCCTTCTCCAAAATAAGTTTATGTTATGTTCATCCATTTCAAACAATATCCAAAAACGGTTTGGACGTTACAATTAAATAATTCAAATAAACAATTAATAGAATTACATAGGCTCTAATCAAAATAATTAGGTAACTTGAAAAAAAATACGAATCGAAAAACTGTTTTTTTTAAATGTAAGCATTGATATAAATTGAGGACACGACAACCCCCCCCCCCTTCCTGGACAAATCACCATTGGACAACCCCCCTCCCCACGAAACCTTGGAGATACGGATTCGGATAAATTAGGATAATTAAAATAATCGACAAGAAACAATTTATAATAATACAAATTTATATAAAATTTTTTATTTATAATTTAAATTTATAATATGACATTAAAAAAAACTAAACATTTAATAACCGTTCTTATTACTATTTATTTATTAAAAAATAAAGGGTCAGCTTCTGGATAATTTACTATTATCTTCCTTGCTTTGAGAGTCTCTATCCAAAACGTCAGCTTTCTTCAGGGTCTTTTCACCCTGTGTTTAGTTTTCATTCTTTAAAAAATTTAATATAGAATTAAAAAATATTATTTGGATATATTTTTTCTGATATATGATGATTAGAAGGGATATTTATTTCAGTGACAAAGTAAATTTTAAGAAGTCGCATGTAATTAAAATTTGAAATTTTATGTATTTTAATATAAAAATGCGAATATAAGATAATTTTAAATTTTCAATAGCCTACTTTAAAATCATGTTTTTTTTTTTGGCTCGAACAATGAAAATACGATTTTACCAATTTCGAGCATATAATCAAAAAGCGAATTTTAAAAGATTTAAATAATTTAGATTTTTACAATTTCTCAATCAATTTGTAAATTAAGTTTAATTTATTATTTGAATCTAAAATAAAATGAAGAATTATTCATTCATTATAAATAAACTAAAGTGAAGCCTGCCTAAACCGTAAATACCGAGAGAGAAGGCCTCTGCAATGAAACGTAATACTTGCAGAGGCGAGGCCTTCCAACACCTCCTAAATTGAAAGACTATGCACTGAAAATTCTTACATTGTTACATGATAATAAGAAGTCATAATTTTCGGCTTCTAATTGGTAGATTTACGATTAACAATGCCTTTTTATGATGATGTAACAATGTATGAATATTCAGTGCACAGGCTTTACATTTGTAGTCCATCCAGTCTTAGTTTGCGCGAAATGTGATGGACATGTTAATCGTTATGTATTGTTTAATTTTTGTTGTAACAATGTCCAACAATTGAAACGGCCATCACATTTCGCGCAGACTAAGGGCCATATCACTATCAACTTTCTTAACTGAAGGAAGACTTGAGTTGATAAAGTTGTTAGTGATATGGCCATAAGCCTGGATGGACTATAGGTGTTGGACATTTTCTCCATAGAGAAAGGAAGTAAAAGCTTTGGAGTGTGGATCACGTGACTTTCACATTGAATGGAGCGTGGAACAGGAAGTACCCAGGCGTCCATGTTGGAGTAGAACCAAATCCAAGATTTAAAAGTTAAAAAAAATTAAGCAATCTTAAATTTAACTTGAACATCAACTTTATAGAAAAATTTTAATTACTTTTAAACTTTCTGAATTCCTATTTGAATGAGAGGCAACAAATTTTTTTTTTCTTTTTAAAGATGCATATTGATAATCTAAATATTTTTAAATTTTTTTCTGCACTTGCTAAAGCAAGACAACTCCACAGCAAAACAACTAAACAAAGGTAGGATATTTGATTCATGGGTCGCTTATACTACACCAACATGACGCCCGGATTCCCCGGTCAAGGTCACGTGATCCACATTTTAGAGTTTTTATTTCTTTTCTCTATGCTTCTCTCTCGGTGGTTAAGCCTAGACCAACCTCACCTAATCAACAAGTCCTGCTGACTGCATCATCAAATCTGACCTGACAATCCAACATTCGTTGTTTACAACAAAAGAAAAAAAGCTCATTCCAACAGGTGTTAATGCGTTTGTTGTAAGCAACGAAAGTTGGATTATCAGCCCGGATTTGATATTGCAGTCAGCAGGTTTTGTTTTTAAGGTGGCGTTGCTTAAACAGTGATAAATTTTTGCCCTCTCGAATTCGACAAGAAATCGGGAAACGAGTGTGGAAGTTGACCTTATGCTTAAGTGTAGTAAACTGGACATCTCAAATTTTTCAGAACGAGTTGTCTCTGTCACGAGGTACTTCTGTCACGACTTGTCTGTCGCGAATTGTCTTGAAACGAAATTTCGGTATTCCCCTGCCTACCATTGGGCTTTCTACCTTGGCCACTTGGTTGTCTTTAAGACACTTAGTGACACCATGACTTGTTTATTGTCTGCGATGGCCCATTTGGTAGAGGCGTCGAGCGTGATACACGTTGTTCCTGGTTAAAATCCAGGTCGTAGATATTTTGCTTCCATTTTTCAAACAATATCATTACTTGATATTTGGAAAATTAACTCCTGTTCTCATTTATTAGGACCGATAGGTACTTATGATTTCGCAATGTGCGTCTGTCCGTCCGTCTGCCTGTTGGTGCTCTAACAGTCGAGTGCTTCCGAATTTTCGACTTGCATTTTCGCCATTCGACAACTTAGGTAAATCGAAAGACTGAGTTCGATGGTGGAAAAAATCGATGAAATACTTCCTGTGTAAAATAACAGAGGGAACCACGTTTTTCACTATACAATTCCATGTATAAATGGCAAGTGCACTGATCAATACTGTTCTGTCTCTTTGGCAATCCATAGCTAAAGCAGAGAAAAGTCTTGTGAATTAAGTGAAGGCACATGATTGCCTTCCGTGAAGGCAATCAAAACTGGTTCAATGGTACGTGGTTTAGTGGACAGCAAGGCTATCATCATTCAGCAGGGACCAGCAGTGTTGGGACCTATCTAGATAAAATTTATCGAGATAATTATCTTGGATGAAAAGTTTTTATCTTTTATCTTATCTAGATAAACTTTCATTTATGTTATCTCTTATCTTTATCTTTATCTAAGCTTAGTTTATCTTATCTATTTCATAAATTTCTATAATTTTTATAAAGGTTTTAAAAAATTTACTGAAAAAACTTTTCTAAAATTGTAAGAATCTGGTTGACCTTAAATAGATGAGACAGGCATCCAGCTCCAGCATGCGTGACTTGTCATGGGCTCGTGGCTCTTTCTTTTTACACATAGTCACTGAATTTTACAAGTAATCATGTGACCAGTTGAGGAATTCTTTGAGTTCCGCATAAAAGAGATAAGTGCTTATAAGAGCCACTTTTCTTTTCCCCAAAATAACTGTCTTGTCATCTGCGATTTCGCTTATAAGAGCCTTTTTTCAATTTCCCCGGCTGGGCTCTTACAAGCGGAGTCGACTGTATCTCAGAAAATACCTCTTGAAGGTACCCAGTAGCGATGGGTGATATTTTCTAAAATATCGCATTTCGCTATCATATAACTTGGACAGCTGATAATAGGCTGTTTGCGCCATGCTGTTCTCTGTTACGTTTCGCTGTCCGATATCGATAGACGCTTAACGAGAGGTGTAAGTCTATCAAATTTACGATTGATACAGAAATAACGGAGCCAATCAGAGTTAACCTGTTAGTGACATCACTAGTCTTCTGCTCCCCTGCTGCTCCCATCAACAGCCATTGTGTTTTCGCTGCTTCGAAACTCACTCCTCCAGCTCCGAGTCACTTCTCGAAGTGTAAAACAAATTAAGAAATTGTATATGTATAATAAATAATTTAACCATGAGCGGGAACAAAGAAAAGATTTCGTTTCACCAGGCACGAAACCAACATTGTGATTTCTGAGTTCTTTGTGGAGTAGATCAAAACTCGAAAGCAAGACAATGTCTTTTCCTTTACCCACAGTCCTAAGCGTAAACGTACCGAGTAGCCTCTCTGCGGAACAACCTTTTTTCGTGTGCGATATTAACATTAGATTTCCACGATATAAATGTAATGAGCAGCTAACATATCGAAATAGAGCGTGGCGCAACAGCTTGTTATCGCAAAAACTCCGATATTTTTCACGATATATATCGATAGTTTGAAAAGTTGGCTTAATACAGGCTAAATTTTATCTTAGTTTGTTAGATAATTTGTTTTTATCTTTTATCTTTATCTAGATTATATTAAATTATATTATGTATTATCTTATCTAGATAAATATTTAATTCTCATCTTTATCTTAATCTAGATATTGTTTTTATTTTATCTTGCCCAACACTGGGGACCAGGAGTACACTAGGGGAACCAAGTGAACGGATTTGAAAGCGGAAAAACTGAATTTAGATATAGCGAAAAGACCTCGGTTTTAGGCCAATCAGAGAAATTACACCAGAAGGGGACAAATTAATGATTGAGCAGTTGGGTCCACCATTGGATTAATGCTGAGTCGCCAATAGGACCTGAGTCTGAATTTAGTAGTAAATTATTATTGGTTTTTTGTATGGCCATACTTTCAAAAGCGTCCAGCAGATGTTTTTTATTTATTGAATGTAACAATTTTAAATTATCGATAGAAAAATCATGTCCAGTCTCGATGGACTGTTTTGCTATGGCGGAAAGGTTGCTTCTCCCGAATCTTCTGTGGTCTATGTGTTCTTTAAACCTGGTTGATAAAGTGCGTTTCGTTTAAATCAATGAAGGCACAATGGTCCACGTGCATTAATACCGTCATCATGCAACAACACTTTAAGCAAATTAAATAATCTCTCAAAAATAAATAAATAAATACATGTAATCACATGATGGCATGATTTTACCTTAATTTATGATAGGGAATTGTCCATCGAGTGAAGCCGTCGTGCAATACAGTAGCAGCAGTGGGTGCCGACTGAATTCCATGCAATCGACAATCGAACAGTGCAGGGAAAACGAAACGAGCGGCCCGAAAGCAATGCTTCCACTGCCATACTAGTCCAAAGAGTAACCAGTGGAAATGCACTGAACTAGGCAAGTTAAAGAAGCTGGATGAAACCCAGTTAAATCATCTAGAGGATAAGATGGAGTCTTTTCCTATCAGGACGATTGTTGATTGACGAGGGAGAAGGGACACGAGGAGCTAGGAGATCCAGTATACGAAAAAGATGGCCTTTTGGAATTCCATGCAGAGATTTCAGGGTTTATATATGCTATTATCACTGCAAACTGTGCTACCTATAAGAGCTCCATTGGCTTATTTGCTTTGTAATATGCAAGTATAGTACTGTTGTTGAATCATGATGACGTATCATGAATCTGGTATCTGGATTTTGTCAATACAAGTGTTACAATAGTGCTACAAAATCACAAAATATGCTACAAAAGTGCTACAATTTCAATTATGCTACGGTTTATGCTACGGCCTCTTTTTAGGCCTCAAATATGCTACCGTAGCATCAAAAATGCTACATATGAAAACACGGATATATATATATATGGAATTACTACTCTCTCCATTCAACTTTTCAAGTACATGTATTTTTATTCATTTTGAACTTCACGTTTCGTTTAGAAATACGCCTTGCCGTCACAAGTAGTGGTTTCCTTATCTAACCTCATCTAATCCTAACAATTAAAGGCTTCTTTAATAAACAAATGCTTTTTTATCCTCGAAATCCTTAAAATCCTATCCGTCCTGGGTATTTCGGTTGCCTGACTTTCATCCATCTGTAATCAAACAAGCCCTCGATGATACATATTTTATATAGAAAATTATTAAGTAAATACTATAATGTATAGTTCAGAACAATTTTTGGCATACTATACATACATCTTAAATTTATGTTATAAAAATGCATAGCGAAGTCAGAAATGCCGGACATTATTTTGAATCACCCTGTATTTAAAGTGTTTGAAAGTGCAGTTTAGTTCTAAGTATACGTGACTGATGTATCGCTGCTGTGATATGAAAATGTGCTATTTTTATCCGCTATGGCGGTAAAATAATTTTTGTTTGTAATATTTTTTGATGGCTTAATTTTATTTCTTAAAAGAATAAGAATTGCATTTAACCGTTTAAAAGATATTTCCTGAAAAATCTTACATTGTTAGCATTACAGAAATGAATCCTTGACGACAATAAGTTTAAATAAGATATTGCATTGTTGTGTTCTCGTGAGTTAAGAACAATGATGACGGTTATCTGTTCGTCATATGGCTACATGAATATAAGTTAGTGTATTTTTAACTTTTAGATCACTTTTGTATCTGCCCACTTCATACGTTTTATATATCGAAGTAGATTAAAAACCATTTAAATCCAAGCCTGTCAAGTTTAAGATGTAAGTATAGTATGCAAAAATTGTTCTGAACTATACATTATAGTATTTAGTTAATAATTTCCTATATAACATATGTATCATCGAGAGCTTGTTTGATTACAGATGGATGAACAGTATATAGTTTTGAATAGAAGGCGCCCGCCATCTTTAGAATCTTTATCCTTGGACGTAGTTGTGGAAACGCTATTGCGATTGAATGAGAGCAGAATCGATCCACAGTTTCCGTGGTTATCTAAAGAGCTCAACCCTTTCATTTGTGTACCTCAGAGAGTCATTGAAGAGATTATGGGTTTGTTTTCTCAGAAAATGTATTTTCGAAATCGGCCTGTGCAAAAGGAGCTCTTAAAAATGTTGCTATGTAAGCCTTTAAAAAATATTAATTTATCACATTTTAACATTGAG
>JAHWFO010042179.1:14214-27451 GCA_023313115.1 Rhysida immarginata | reverse complement strand
TTTTTTTTTTTTTTTTTTTTTTTTTTACTTCTTTTTAATTTTTTATTACCTAAACATATTCTCCAGTTAATTTCCAATAATTTTTTTGTTTATTAATATTTTCCTACTTAGAAACTTTTATTTGAAAACAAATATTTGGAGCGAAACGCAAATAATAATGCAAGTATACTATTGCTGTTTTCTGAATTTCAAAAGCAATAAGCTCGTCTATAAACATAATTTCATATATATTTAACCTTCGTTTATAATAATTTTGAATAAAATAATTTAGATATCGAGAAAAATTATTTTATAGTTTTTTTTTTTATAATAAATAATAGGCATTTTTATCCGCTGATGAATGATTGCTATTATTCATTTTTATAATGATTTTCTTTTATATACGTATAAAAAGTAAAAATAGTGCAAAGTATCAATTTTGAACTATATTTTGTTTATAAATGCCTTTCCTGAAATATTCATGAAAGAAGGGTTTTGAAGAAGTGTCTAATTTTGACGGAAAAAGAAGGGTTTTTAAATTTCTTTCTAAAAGTTCCGTTTTTTAGATAATATTGAAAAGTTTTTTGAGGTTTTCTGTTAATAATGAGATAAACTAAGTGATAGATAAAAAAAATATTCATGAATTTCATTTTTGAACATTAAAAAGAAGTAGTTTCAAAATGCGGTCCCATAGACCGCGCGCCACCAACCGTGTTACAAACACCCGCGCCACGTCTGGAGTGTTAAAGCATTACAAATGCGAGATTAAAACACCTACCTTTCTTACATACGCTTACAGAGCAGCTTCAATTTCGGAACTGATCATATAATTTCCAATTTAATGTAAAGTAATTGCCCGCTTGGTTGAGTATTTGTCTTTTCAAAAAGAATTTGCTCACGAGTTTTATTGTTTAACTTTATTTTCAGCTACTTGTTGTGATAAATTTAATCTAACAAATTAAGGTGTGAATTTTGAAGTCCTGAATAGCATGTCTGCGTCGAATGCGGTTTGATATTCAATAATAAATTTTCGTTTTTTTTTCTTTAAAAGTTTCTAATCGTTCCATTATGCGGATTTTGTTGTGGTCAATGATGTGAATAAAAGAACATCAACATTGGTTGCGGTCATCTGAAATTTTTAAAGTCTCCATACTATCAAAACGAATGACCAGATCTTAAAAATTTCAGATGACCATCATAATGGCAAAATAGCCGAAACGATCGTCAGTCGTTATATTAAAAATTTAGTATTGCAAGAAAGACCCAACCATTTATTTATTTCCACAAGATCCATATTCTAATGATTTCTCCAATTCAGTCTGTATTCACTTAACATTTCTCCCAATGACCGTTTCGCGTAGATCTCTGATAAGAGTTCTATCCTATAAACGTGATTAATGTAAAAATGATGACTTTTAAGGTCGTGTCCAACATGATAAGCGCGATTGAATATTTGTTTAAAATATCAAAGGATGAGCGTGTCCAATTTAAATGCTCAGTTTCAGTTGTTCTAATTTTTGTGTAATTTTGTACAATAAGTGGCTCGCCAGTGAAATTTTTATTAGTAATTCAAGGACAGGCAACGCGTTATATGGAAAACGCTTTATGAGAGACTTAGAATTAGTACAATTAGAGTAATTCGTACCGCGTTCTATTGGCAGTTCTGCGTCCCAATTGGATTAACAATGTCATGCGAGCACGCGACCCTCTATGATCTTGTAATGTTATGCCATCTGAATTTACGGAAGAATTCCATGATAATTGAAACTGAAAAATTGCGGTGTACGTGCATGAAAAAAAAACCAGGCGATTTCTCCATTATTTTGACCATAAAAGTGGAATAGAACAATTCAAGTTACGTATACGGAGACTGCTTACAATTAATCTAATTAAGCTGTACAAAGTTATTTACAAGAGTATCATATTTCTTCCGCGTTATACGGAAACCGCGTTGTAAGAATCCACTTTCTAGGAGGGCTGACTGTATATATTCGGAAAGCGTGTTTAAAGGGGACAAAATATAAGTAAAACAAAGTTTTGAAAAGAATCCGACATTTGGTACTGTTTAAGTCGGCTACACGGTTGAGGAATTTGGAAGAGGATGGAAGGGATAAGAAATGCGTGGAATGTCTGTTGTCGGGCGACTGAGAGCCTAGCGAATTAGCCCGGGACATGGATTTGATTTTGAGACGAATTCATAGAAGAAAATTGTGTTGCTCCTGCCAACTACAATGGCCAACAACATGTTCCTTTGGTCGTGCTCTTGTTAATAGAAATCCTTATTAAAGGGAGAAGAATCGTGTTGGAATTGCCCACGCTTGAGATTTGATTAATTTTAAATATTTAAAGAGGTTTTTTCTCTTGAAGACTCCGTTGATTCGCTTTTATGATGATTTTCCTGTAGTGTAGTTTTCTCATTGGGATTAGAATATATAAATAGTTTATATTTACAGAGGGAGATTATACGTGAACTCGTTATTGTCTTTGAGATTGGTTACCACGGCTTTCACTCGCGTTTCTCTTTTGATTGAACAAGAAAAGCATACGTGCCGCAAAGGCTCGAAACTCGACATGTTTAACACACGAAAAAACTATGACGCTAATTGGAAATCGTTTAAATATCAACGGCGTTTTGAAAGGTACGGTCATAGCTCCAAAATGACATGAGGTTAGGCTGTGAATCAACCCTTCTTTCCAGCACCATCTCTTAAAAATTACGAAAATCGCCATACCTGGTAAGTTTATAAACTCGTGATCCTAGGTTTTGTATTGTAATCGAGAAAATTTTCGGTTATCAAATTTCAATGGAAATATCCATTTTGACCATCCCTGAATCCATTCTGACTAGTTTCGGCGTGACATGTGTACGTACTGTAGCGTGCTAGAAATTGAGGCTTCAATTCCCGACACGCTCAGCCTTCAATTCCCCTTTAAAGTTAGAACCGCGCCAGAATCCCTAAAAAACAAAATATCTACGGAATAGTCAAACAAGTTCATTAGAGTTATTTGTAATTTGCATAAGTTTAATTTCATTAAAACCAGAATCAGAAATTATATTTTGACCGATAAAGAACTTAAGTAATCGATTGACGACTTAAGTTCAAGACAGGAAAACGCGTGGAGATAAAACACTTCGAAATTGCCCCTCCTATTGAATACTTAAGTAACGCAAAAGAGAACTGACAAGTTCCAAACAAATATTTCTTTTATTACAAATTGGAAGATATAATGCCAGGGGTGAGGTGTTATCATCCCAAACGATTAACTAATCGAAAGATAAATATTTCAGTGAAGGCAATCAGCCGACAAGGTACATGAATCCGAGTCGATGAAGTGGCGGAAGGCGAACGGTAGTCAATGATCAGTCAATCCTCCTAAAGTTACCGCAAACGTCATCCGCGGAGGGGAAGGGAGGGGCAAAGGCGCACCATCCACGATGCAGTCCAATTCCTAGTTGATTAAAAGTAGTAATGTCAAGATCCGGATAATTCAAGATCCAGATATCCGGATCTTTTTTTCGGACCTAGGTCCGAGATCCGGATCTTGGATCCGAGATCCAAAATTCGGATCCTATATCAGGAAATTGTGTATATGCAAATTTTTTCTGAAAGCAGTTTATAAATGCTTTTATTAAGTGATAGCCTAGTCCTCTTAAGTCCTAATTAGTCTTAATACGCATCCAGCGAAAGGATCCGAAATCCGGATCCGGATATTTTCAGATCCGGATCAGAGATCCGGATCCAACGGACATCACTAATTAAAAGACACCCAACGAAAGCTAGTCGTTCGGGAAGTTAGGCATTACGAATGTGTATTTGGAAATAAGAAAAAAATTAGATTACAATTTGAATAAAGAGAAAAAAGATTAAAAAGGTAATGAACAAAAGAAATAAAATAAAATTAAATAAAAAAAAATCCAAAAATTGAATAAGCAAAAAAAAAACAGACCTCGAAAAGACTAGGCACCTAAAGGGAAAACATGCTAACAATACCGTAAACAAAAATCAATGATCAGTGGTAAAGGACGAGTCCGGACTAGGTTGCAAGACGAAAAAAAAGGGCGGAAAGGCTAGACACACTTTCACACATGGGACGGACACAAAAAACGATCACCCACACATAGCGAGGTCCTGGGAAAGAAAAAGCACAGTTATATAAAAAAAATTAAAAGAAGAATGAATTTCTACAATAATAAAAAAGGAAACGATAAAAGAAAACAAAATTTTTAGACTAAATTTCCAAGAGGGAGTATTGCGGACGCTTGAACCCTTGGTATGCGATTGCCTTCGTCTTGTTTGTGGACGAGTTAATCCGGAATCGTAAATACATGATGACGCTGAATCTTAAGATTTTCAATAGAAGCCAGCTCTCAACTGCAACGAGGAGGTCCGAGAGCGCAGCGTGTAGAAAGGCCCAGTCCGAATCTCGATACGTCAAAAAGATTTCTGCGTCACAGCTAAAGCTCCTTATTGGAATGTTTACAGGATTTTATTGAGAATTTTGCTTTGTAAAAGTAAAAAAAAATTTTTTTTTGCCTTACTCCTCTAGAATCTATGTGAAAATACTTTTTGAAGTATAGCGCAGTTTTCATGAAATTAAACAGTTAAAAAAGAAAAAAGATCATTGAAAGCATTGTTCCCCTTGAGTGAATGTAAAATAAAATTCAAATTAATTATCCAGAGGAATGCGAAGGTGAGAGGAAGGAATTAAATTGCTCGCGAGATCGAAAGATGAAAAGCAATTGGAAGCCCAATTAAGCGCAGACAAGCTGCTAGCTCAATTGTCCACGTGTATTAAAAATGGGTAGGTCTTGGAAATGGTTCTTTTATGGCGCCTTTAAAGGGACGGGGAGGCTCTGCTTTCTTGTTGGATAGAAAAGGGCACGGGTTACGACCAAAGAGGATTTTGGTGCACCGTTGTCGTCCTTGTCACTTTCCGTTCCATTAGCACCGATGACGGGCGCCACGTCTCACGCCGCGGGATCCAACCAAAATAGCGGATTGGCCTGAAATTTGTTCATCTTTAATGAACGATCCATTTCTCATTTTCTTCGCATCCAATTAAGTTGTTTGCACTTTGGGCGCTGCCAATGATGTCTCTCTTGGTTGGGAGCGCTCTTGCTCAAGCTGGCTTGGTCAACCAAATCGGAGAGTTGAAAAAAAAAAGCGGATTGGTAATCAGTGCAAAAAAGTTTAACACATGTATGGTGAGATTAAAGTGCGGTTGAAATGCGCGTGAATTTAAAAATTTCGGGACTTTTATTTTATTTTTTTTTATAAAACCGCCTCGAGCTAACTTTCAGAGATGGCGTGCAACTTGTTTTTTCAAGGAACTGTCAAACAGTATTTTATATTATTGATTTATTTTATTTTTTGTTTGTTAATTTTTTTTTACCTCAACATTTGTACTTAATAAAAATTAATTAAATTTTAAATAATTAGAATTAATTAAATAATTAAAAATTTTTTTTTCACTTTTTTGTAGCACAATTAAATATTTTGTCTGTAGAATTTTGGAGATGATTTTTGGAGAACATTTTTTGTCCGTTGGATCCGGATCTCTGATTCGGATCTGATAATATCCGGATTCGAATCTAGAAATATCCGTATCTGGGTCCGTATCCGGATCTCGGATATCAGATCCGCATTTCGGATCTCTGATATCGGATCCAGATTTCGGATATCGGATATCAGATCCGGATTTCGGATCCTTTCGCTGGATGCGTATTAAGACTAATTAGGACTTAAGAGGACTAGGCTATCACTTAATAAAAGCTTTTATAAACTGCTTTCAGAAAAAGTTTGCATATACACAATTTCCTGTCTAGGATCCAATTTTCGGATCTAAGATCCGGGTCTCAGATCTCGCATCCAAGATCCGGATCAGAGATCTCGGATCCAAGTTCCGGATCTCGGATTTCTGACCAACATCCGATCTCGGACCTAGGTCCGAAAAAAAGATCCGGATATCCGGATCTTGACATCACTAGTTTAAAGGATAACTTGTTGTCAAATAATACGCCTAGGATTTTCTGGGCATCGGAATGCTTAGTGTTGCTGTTGGTGATTTTAAGTAAACGGGTCTTGGATTCATTAAGTGTCACCCCATTGTTGGCATACCATTGCTTAAACAAGGAGATATCGTGATGGATGTTTTTAATGGCTTCACCAGGTGTTTCATCGGAATCTACTGTGTCGTCGACATAAGCACAGATGTCACTTTTAAGGGGTAAATTAAACAATGGGCTGGTTGCCACTGCATAAAAGGTAATACTAGATGCAGAGCCCTGTATATTAGCAACTATTTTAACTATGTTCCGGTTTAGAATTTTTAAACATCCACGCAGACGAAGTCGCGGGCAATAACTAGTCAACAATAAAAAATCTTCCAAAAAAATCATCTCCAAAATTCTACAGGCAAGACATTTAACTTCGCTACAAAGTTTGAAAAAAAAAAATCCCAGTGAACTTTCAAAAAAATCTTTATTTAATTTAATTATTTTTTATTAAGTAGGAATGTTGAGGTTAAAAAAAAAATCATTTAAATCAATTAAATAGATAAAAAGACCCCAACCTCTCACTTAAAAAAGTAAACAATAATTTTCCCATGTTTTATGTTTTATAGCTAAATGCCAAATACGAAAAAGGAGGGAGGAACTAACATTATCCTGTATCTGGTTTGAGCTACATGCATTTTGGATTGTCAACCACATGTATAGTAGCGTATTTCCATGTCAACAACCATAATCAGCACGCAGAGTACTTACTGATCGATTTCACGATCCCTGAGGGTTCATTTTATTAAATTAATATTCTTGTGACTGACAGTTTATTTGATATGTAGTCCTTGCAAGTGCGATATATGGATAGTTAAAATAGAAAAAAAAAGTCGATGTTGCTAGGTGAAGGAGTTTCATTGAACTATAGTTGGAACTTTGTGTGATATGCATTTTTTTTCCATGACCAATAAGATAGAATATGGAAATTAATGAAAAACACATACTATTTCGATCAACCTGTGATCATCTTCTAGTGTACAAATCGAGGAAAGCAAACAGCTTTTTTTATAATAAAGAATAGTCAATCAATCAAATAAAAGGGACTGAATAGCCAATCAATAAATAAGATAAAACTTTGAAACATGAAACGATGATTCAACGTTGTAAATGAAATTACACAAATGATGAGAACCTCAACTTTTTGAACATCTTTCGTTGCTTAATTCTTATTTTTTTTATCCATTGTTAACTTCGCAATTAACGTTTCTGTTCATATTATTTTATCCTATTTAATGATTGGCTATTCATTCCCATGTATTTCATTGATTGACTATTCTTTATGGAGGGTGATTCACAATGGGAGTAACAAACTTCGGCGCTTTGTTCGGGAAGTTAACAAGAAAATTTCATATGAATATTGCAATTAAGTACAGAATTACGACAGATCAAAGTTTTATTAGTGCAGTACCAAATAGGCAAACAAAATACATGTTATCAGCTTAACATTAATTGAAACGCATAAGAGAGTGTACGATATAATATAACAAGTGTTCAAGTGGAAACAACCTAAAGACAAATAAAGTGGAAAGAAATATAATAGACCATATTATAGCAAGTTTAAATAAAAGTATGGAGAAAGCCCCTTATCGTTTTGTTTATTTATGAGAGCAACTAAAATTCAGCTCATTCTATCGACGATATCTTTCTGAATTTTCAAGATATCTGCTTGGGCTTTTTATAAGAGTAGCAAAAGACAATTCGGTAACGCATGCGCATGCGCAGTTAAACATTATTTAGTAAAAATGCTCATATTTCATCAAATATTTAATATTTTTCTATTCTGATTGCAGGCTGTTGTGTGTACTGTAGTTTGTCAAGTTTTCTGTAAATGGCATTGCATTGGGTTGAAAATCCTGCGTGTTATAAACAAAAAACTTACGAAAACATTTCGACCTTTTTAAAGAAACCTTTATATCTCCGTGAATATACGTGCTGTTCTCATACAAATGAACACAGAAAAGTAAAACAAGCCTCTTAAGCATATACTACAACTACAATGCATTTCAAGCATTATTTTTTACAGGGTGATTCCAAACATTATTTTTTGGTTCACTTCTTTGCTCTTCCCCTATTTGCCTTCGGGAGAAAACCTTCCCTGAAATATATGAGGTGTAACATCCTTTTTACATCTCTGAAATTTCAGGATAATTCGTCAAGTATTTTTCTAGATATTCGACAAAACGTCTAAAATCGAAAGTGTCCAATTACTTTCTTCCAATCAGTGTATATACAGGGTATTTTTGAACTCTGTGCACAAAGTTCATAGGGTGATATGTGATATAACATACTGAACATTTTTTTTTTTTTTTTACCAAAGAATGGATGATCCAATTTTAAATTACTACAGGGAAAAATATTGGAACTACTCAACCCATTACCAGTTGAATTATGCATGCTTGCATCTCGACTCAATGGCCAGGACTGCCAAACCTTGTTGGAGGAGCAATTGCCAGAATTGTTGGAACACGTACCAATTGCCATTCGCAATCGGATATGGTTTCAATATGATGAGGCTCCCTGCACTTTTCAGCATTGGTGTGCGGAATTATCTCAATACAACTTTTGGGGCCTAATGGATTGGCAGAGTCGGACCTGTTGCTTGGCCACCTAGGTCTCCTGATTTGTCATCTCTGGATTACTTTTTCTGGGGACACTTGAAGAGTCAAGTTTATGAGACTCCAGTTAACTCAGATGAAGACTTAGTTGCAGCTGGGAATGTACGTGACGTGCCAGTAGGCATTTTTGAAACTGTTCGCCAATCAATGTCTCGATAATGTGTTACTTTAATCAACGTTACTGTAATCAGTTCGTTTTCGTTTAAAATGTAACTCTATGGAGCCACGGTGATTATTCCTGAATGCTATACCTTACGACACTCAGCAGACGTTACTGTGAGGAATAATAGAAACTTTATATAAGTTATAAACCATTTTTATAACAATCTTTAGTAGAGAAGTGACCGTTTGACAAACCTTTAAGTATGACGTGAGTTCGTGCTTCGTTCTTAAACCATTTTCAAGATATGGAATTCGTGTGGCTGAAGTGAGTGAGCAGAATATCACGAAATAGCCGGTGATCCCAAGAGCAAAGTAATTCGGGTAAATAGACAGGGGGCTTATGGAGAGGATTTTGGTATGTCACCAAAGAGCTTTCGGAAGAAATAATGAAGTTCGGTTGGCGAAGCAAGGCTTCCGACTAATTCTCTTGCTTTGAAGAAACATTTGGCTGCGGACGGAACAGAAATAGAACATTATCTTTCCCATCGCTTTCGGTATAGAAAGGGTTGAGAATGGAGCTGTAATCTTTAGAGTTAATATAAACTTTGGATTGCGTGTCGTCTTTAGAATTAGCGCGCTTATATTATTAAGGTTTAAAAGCTTCGTTGCTTTAGAGCTTAAAACTTCTTTGTTATGTAGTAGACTGCAGAGGTAAAGGAAAAAAAAAAGTTATTCAATTAAATATTCAATTCAATTCTTTAGAAGCTTTTAATTGAATTAATGTTTTTTCAATGCGCTAATGAGAAGCATTAAAACGTATTGTTGTGGTGGCATCAAATCGAGTTGAACGCCATCTGTTAGATAGGAGAATAAACAGGAAAATATTTATTAAGTTTTTTGTTTTTTTTATCTCCTTGTCGCTATATAAATATTAAAGTTGAGGAATAGTTGTCATTTCAGCACGTCTCGTATGACAGTGTTGAGTTGAACTATTGGAACTTTTGAAATTTTCGATTTTGTTTCACGGAGGAAATCGAAGAGATTTGTACTGAAATTCGAGGCATCGAAGTTGGTGTAGAAAGTAATTCATTTAAAAAGCACGCCGTAAAAGGTATGAACATTTTTTTTTATTTTTTTTTGTAAGACTGTGCCGATGAACATGTTATATCTCATATACATTATCATATCACTGAATTATGACCACCCGCTTAGTAATGGGAGTAGCCACCCGTCGCCGCTATAACAGCTGCTAAGCTTCGTGGCATGGACGCAAGAAGTGCGCGGTATGTGCCCGATGGTATCTTACTGCACAAGGAAAACTGAATGTTGATATTTCCACCATGTAAAGCATGCAAATCAAAAAATTAACATAAATTACCATACTCACATTCACTTTTCATGCGGAAAAGCAAATAAAAGGCATTGTTTTGGCGTCAGTTAGGTTCCGTGCCCAATTGTGTTATGGTGATTGTGGCGTCAGTTCACCACGTGATTGTGGGTGATTGGTTGGTCCGATTTGGATGATTTTTTTTGTTTTGTTTGTTTTTTTTATGCTGAACAAGTTTGCAAGTGGGTTTTTTTTTCTCTATCCCTTACGGTTTTTGAGATAAATTTTGACTGTGTATTCCTAATTTGCATATTTGGGATGATGAAAAGTGCACCATGGGATAGGCCACCCACAACATCCTATTCATTGGATTCATCAAAATTGACGTATCTGCTTCGGTTCAAAAAATAAAAGGGGGGTTCAGACTTTTGTATTCACCCTGTATTTCAGCGAAGGTTTTGCCTCGAAGATAAAATAGAGAACCAGCAATAAATTGAACCAAAAAAAAATAATGTTTGGGATCACCCTGTAGTTTGTAGCATAACTCTATAGAACAGACCTTAAATAACAACTAATGTTTAGAATTTATCAGCAATGACTCTACTTCTTTTTTGGTGAATAAATTATTTAACTTTTTTTGTTCAAAACAACACTTTTGCTTTGCTTATCATTTTGAGACACTGAAACAGCCGTGGGTGGGTCTCTTGTAAAATTAAACAACAAATTATTTTCTCGTGAGATAACAAATTCTTAATATCCATATATTACTTCACCTGGACTGACTTAAGGTGGGTTCCCATAGTCGCTTGGAGCGTGAAGCTTGAAGCTTTGAGCGTTTTGCTTGTGATTTTTCAAGCTCAAGCTGTCCTAAACACCAAACTGATATGCGCTAGTTGCATGAAGCGCTTGGATTTTCAAGCTGATTTTCGCTTCAAGCGGATATCTAGGTCAGTTTGATTTTAAAGCTAACAAGCAGCTTGGAAATGACTGAGACGCATGCGCACTATATGCCTTTCCCTTGTGATTGCAAAGGTTGCGTACATGGGGTCACTATTGTGTGAATACAAAGGAGAAAAGGGAAGGAAAAATTCCGCGATTTGTATTTGTTTCCCTTTTCGCCATTGTATTTATGATTTGTTTGAAGAATATCTTCAGTTTATTATTATTTCTTCTTTGAGTATGGTTTAATTTTTTTTTATTAATAAATTTATTATTATTTCTTTTATTTATTTTATTTATTTATTTAAATTTATTTATTATTTGTTAGCTTATTTTATTACATTTGATTGAGTTTATTTTATATAACTTTTAAATTGTCATTTTATATTTATTTTTATTTTCAAATTTATTTTAATTTATTTTATTTTATTCATTTTTTATAATAAACATTTACAGTTTTTATTCATGAATTATATTGAATTTATTAAATTTATTTAATTGTTATTTTACTCGTTTTATTTTATCAATAGAGCTTATTCATCAGAGTGACTCCGTTCCGCAGCAACCAATCACAGCGTGAAACTGGTATGGCAGCAGCTTCAGCTGCCAATCAACGGCGGAGCTGAAGCTGCTGCCACCAATCAAAGTCGGAGCTGAAGCTGCTGCCGCCATATTGCAAGGCTCATGAATAAGCTCTATTTGTGTATTACTGTATGTAATACTTAGGTTTATTTAATTAATTAATGAATAGCTCTGTTTATTTAAATTTAATTGGTTTTGTTTTGTTACATTTTATTCTATTCATTGTAGCATCAGCAAAAATAAAAATAAATACCATGTATTGCTAAATTGGAAATATGTTATCGTTTTTATAAAATACTTTTAAGATTAACTATCAATAGCTTCTTAAAATTTAAACTCGTTCTCTGGAAAATTAACAACAACAAACGTTTTCATGCATTGAGAGGCGCCATTTTTTTTGAATTCCCGCATGCAATTTCTCGCGAGACACATTAATATCTAGCGAGCTATGGGATGCCTTCAACGATAGCTTGGCTTTTCAAGCTGTATTTTTCTAGCGAGTAGAATTTGCATCAAAGCTCAAGCGAGCTATGGTAACGCACCTTATTCCTGTATGTAAAAGTAGTCTTGTCATCTTGAGACACACCTTATGTCATCAGCTTTAAATGTATTGTACTATTAAGTTTTATGGTTCATGTTTAAGTGCGTTTTTATTAGAAGTGTTTTAAGTGTTCATTTTTTTTTTTTTTTTTTTATTTAATTATGGCTCATCCATAAATCTTGCATGTCCCCCCCCCCCTCCTAAATCATTTTTAGTGTGTGTTTCATTCAGCTGTTGTATTGATGTTTTGTTTTCTGATATCGTTTCAGATTTTCAGAAGTTGGAGAGGGAGGCCAGAATTTGCCGTAAACTTCAGCACCCGAATATAGGTAGGTGGGAGCATGAAAAAAGAATAAAAAGGAAATAAAACGGGAAGAGAGAGAGAGGAAAAAAAAGTTGGAAAGTCATTCTTAGCGAGTGATGTCATCTTGGCGTGCGAGCCTTGAAAATTATGGACATGGCCGAGTTAAATAGGAAACAGAAAGTGTGCTCGGAAATATAGGGAGAAAAAAAAAAGGAGAACCCACTGGGAAGTGGAAATGACGTTTATGATGTTATGGGGTTTATCTTTTAAAAAACCCGTCCAAATAAGGTGGGGGGAGCTGCGGGTAATTAGGAGAAAAAAAGACCCGCGAGCATGGTGGGTTATTTTAGTGCACTTTCTGCGTCAAATTTAACTCCGCGGGAGCTATTTAGAGCCATGAGGAATGGCGGGGCATTTGAGGGATGTAATATGGATGGAGAAAGGTGATGCTCATGGTCGACCCAATGACCTTAGGCGAATGGAGCGTTGGCCACTGTTTGGGTTGGGGGAGGAGCAACGCTCTCCGCATTGCGAAGGTTATTAACACAGGCACACTTGAGCTGCGAATACGGTCAACCTTGCTAGAACGCGGTACTCTCACAATTCGGTTTTCATATAATGCGGAACGAAAATTGGCAGTGTTTGTCTATAACGCTGTTTCCATACAACGCCGAACGAAAATTCGACAGTCTTCCTGTAACGCGGTCTCCTTATAACGCGGAACGAAAGTTGCGAGTCTTCCTTTAACGTGGTTTCCATATAATGCAGAATGAAAATTTGCGACAGTTCT
>JAHWFO010042179.1:0-10882 GCA_023313115.1 Rhysida immarginata | reverse complement strand
GTGGGGGGTGGGGGGCATTGATAACTCCAAAATGGGTTGTCTAAGCCAAACAATTTATTTACAAAAAATATTCGTCTTAATGTGAGGAATACGAAAAAATACGTTAAGGTTCAGTGTAAGATACTCTCCATGTATGTACATATAAAAATTAAGATATTATGGCGTGTGTTCATTTCCCAAAATCAAAAAAAAGTTTTTCTCTGAAATCGACTTAAAAACTCACGATTTGAGATATATTGAAATTTTGAGGGGGGGGGGGGAATTCTCCATGTACGTATGTGATCAGTTTTGAGGAGCTAACTCCTCCGAAATGGCAAATAGCAGAACCGAATAAAATCAATACGTATTTAGAGGTTACCTTGAATTCCGCCTTGACGTATTTTTTATGACAATTGATTAAGCCTTTTTAGAGATTTTAATTTTTTTTAAGAATCAAGTATAAGCATTCATACCAGCGAACCAAATAATAATAAATTGGACATGGACGGAATTTTCCCATTGAGATGAATAATTTTTGTAAATAAATTGTTTGGCTCTCATGAGATATTTTTCAGTTATAAATTTTTTAATGAGCGCCCCCCCTCCCCTCTCCCCGGTAATATTCATACAATCAAAATTTTCTTTCATTTCTTTTTCTTTCCATGACAAGTGGGAGGACTGCGCAGATGTACCGTTGCACCATTGCAAACATTTCAGTGTATTGTGTTTGGTTCGCTATATGTGCGCTACAGCCTTTTCTTCATTTTTGGAAAAACAATTAAAATCTCTGAAAAGGCATAAAATTGTAATAAAATACGTCAAGGCACAATTTAAGGTACCATCTGAATATGTCTTAATTTCATTTCGGAAGAGTTACCTGTTCAAAATTTATCAAGTTTTAGAACTCGTTGAACAAACTTCCCAGGATGATAGGCGATAACATACTGAACATTTTTTACTAAAGAATGGATGGTCCAAAGTTCACCATTAAGTCGCTACAGGGAAAAAAGTTGCCAGAAATTAGTTAACAATTTTTATTGACGTCAAAAATGCCTGATGTCAAGTACTTTCCCAGCTGCAACTGCAATTCTGGCAACTAAGCCCTCATCTGAGTTAACAGGAGTCTCATGAACTTGACTCTACGCGAAAAAATACCCGAGATGACAAATCAGGAGACCTAGGTGACCAAGCAACAGGCCCGCCTCAGCCAATTCATTGGATCCCAAAAGCTGTATTGAGGTAATTCCGCACACCAATGCTGAAATGTGCAGGGGCCCCATCGTGAAACCACATCCGATTGCGAATGGCAATAGGTTCATGTTCCAGCAGTCCTATGAACTATTGCATAATTCAACTGGTAAAGGGTTGACTATTTCCACTATTTTTCCCGGTAGCAATTTAATAATGAACTTTGGACCATCCATTCTTTGGTAAAAAATGTATATTATGTTATCACCTATGACCCTATGAACAAACGTTCAGACGGTTCTTTTTTCTTTAAAATTTCAACATATCTTCTCGAATCATGAGTTTTTAAGCCAATTTCAGAGAAAAAAAATTGAGTTGGGGAAACGAGTGCTCGGCCAATGATGACCTATACAGGGTGTTTCATAAGGTATAATCCAAACTTCACGCACAGGTACGAGGCAGTAAGGATCCAATTAGATACAGTAATCCGTCGTAACCTGCTTTCAGTAAATGGTGGAGGCCACATTCAACACGTAACTAATTTTAGTAACGATTAAAGACTTGTTAACCTGTGTCTTCGTGTCTAATTTCCTATACGAATATTGCATAGAGCGCCATTCCATGATGGTGGTGACCTTTTGAATTAATTTTTTTTTTTGGTGGGTATGAACTTCCCATGCCCTCTTGTATAATATTACCAAGTATTATAGCTTTTGGTTCAGTAGTTTTTTTTTTTTTATGGCCATGTCAAAATGGAATTTTAATTATTAAGACCCTGTACATGAGGGGTCGGAACTCAACCATTGTCAAGTTAATGGGGGAGCAAATGATGGCACAACACAAATAGGTTGCAGTTTTCTTTGGCAAGGAATACGTGTTTTTGGAGGATGTGCCCTTGGCTATTCGCATGTAAATGTGGTTCCAACATGATGGAGAGCCCGCTCATTTTAGCCGTGATGTGCGCAGTTACCTTCATGCAACATTTGGCAATTACTGGATAGGAAGATGTGGACCTGTGGCATGGCCTCCTAGGTCACCAGAACTCAATCCGCTAGATTTCTTTTTTTGGGGGGGCCACATAAAATCAGTTGTGTTACCGAACACCTGTGACAAGCATTGAAGATCTGGCAGCTCGCATCGCAGTTGTTTCAGACGACATCGGAGAAACGCCCGGAATCTTTGGCCGCATACGGGAGTCCATGTAGCGCCGATACCATGGCTGGCTCATATTTTGAGCATCTTTTGTAAAGCTTCAGCGGAATCGCTGTTCCATAATAACCGTGTGCACAGTGCATACTTCCTCGTGTGTTTTCCTGTGCACTCTGATTACTGGTTCCCCCTCGTGCCTCCCACCTGTGTGTGAAGTTTTGGTCGTACCTTTTGAAACACTCTGTATAATGACGCACTTGTCCCATCGTTTCATGAGCAGCATAAAATTCTTTGGGCTTCCGAGAAAGTGATGCTCAGTCTTCAGGTATCACTAGGACATATTGGTTACGATATTCCGGCAGCGAGAATAAGCTGCTAATGCCGACTCATGAAACTCTGTAATGCCATTCGACGGAAGCGACCAGAACTTATCATGGGCGCGTTGTCATTGCTTAATAAGTAAGATAACTGAGATGCTGCGAAAGTTCAACTGGGAAGTTTTCGAGCATTTTCCTTATAGTCCTTACCTTGCTCCAAGCGACTTTCATTGGTTCAGCTTCAATCTGTACAGTTAGGACCATATTGATAGGTGCACCCCCAAAATGCATAAAAAACTAACATTTTTTAATACAATCGAACATAAATGGTTTGCTACAATCTTTTATACCAAAACAAAAGCACTCCCATTCGGATCTATATCAATAAATGAACAGGGTGCAAAATGATAGGTTCACATCAAAATATGTAAATAAAAAGGATCAAACCATTTTATGGTGAATGGTAGGCAATCATATAAGATTAACAAAGTGGAAAAAAAATATATTCAATTAACTTTTCATCTTTGCAAACATGGGGAGAGGTTGTACATTGACCGAAGTAGAGAAGGGCAAGATTCTTGCTTTCAACGAGGCAGGATGGTCAAGTCATGAAATTGGTGCTAATCTCGGACGTTCCAGTACTGTTGTTCTAAATTTCCTTAGAAAAAAAGACGAATATGGCAAAAAGAAATCAACAGGAAGACCAAGAGAACAGAACGCAAGGTTGTCAGGATGGCCAGCAGCCAGACCCTGACCGCAAAACAAATTGGTAGTGAAATAGGAACGACGGCATCTGTTTGGACCATCAGACGAACAATTCGGCGCTCAAACATCATGGAGTATGCGAGACCAAAGGCTGCTCCAAGACTGAAAGAAGCGCACAAACTTGCCAGAATGCAATTTGCGGAAAAGCATCTTTTGGAAATAACTGATTGGACCGAAATTATATTCAGCGACGAAAAGAAGTTCGATTTCGATGGTCCTGATGGCATCCATAGCTACTGGCATGATATTCGAAAAGAGGCGAAGTATTTTTCTAAACGACAGCAAGGTTCGTTAATGGTGTGGGCTGGATTTGCAGCAAGCGGAAAGTTGAAACTCGCTTTTCTAGAAGGAAAACAGAATAGCGTAAAGTACACCGAAACCTTGCAGAACTGTCTGCTACCTGATGCGACCAACTACATGTTTCAACAGGACAACGCGAGCATTCGTGTTTCTAAACACACAAAGCAGTGGTTTGAAGCCCACAACGTCATGTTCTGGACTGGCCAGCCATCAGTTCAGATTTAAATCCTGTTGAAAATTTGTGGGGAATCATGGTGCGTCGAATATATTCACAAAATGGGTGCATAAAACAATACGGCAACAAAACAGAATTGAAAGCATCTATTCTGTCAGTGTGGGATTCTTTAAACATTCAGGAACTTCAAAATCTCGTCAAATCTATGCCTAAGAGATGTCTGCATGTTGTTAACAATAAAGGATCCACGATCGATAAGTAAATTATCAAATCAATTCAATGTTGTTGAGCTGAATTTATCTTTTTGCACCCTGCTTTTGTGTTCATTTATTGATATAGATTTTTTTATAGATCCGAATGGGAGTGCTTTTGTTTTGGTATAAAAGATTGTAGCAAACCATTTATGTTGGATTGTATTAAAAAATGTTAGTTTTTCATGCATTTTGGGGGGTGCACCTATCAATATGCTCCTAACTGTACGAAGGAAAGTTGCCGCCTGGTTCAGACAGCAGCCCAAAGAATTTTAAGCTGCTGGTTTTTTGAGGGGCTTGTGAAACGATAGGACAAGTGCCTCATTGTTCATTTGAAACTTTCTTACTTAAGGGTTCCTTAAGCAGCGCATTGACGTATTTTTTTATGAAAATTGTTTGAGTTTTTGAAATTTTTTTCTTAAAATTAAGAAAACTGTTGTAGCATTCTTATCAGCGAACCAGAGACAATAAATTCGACATGTACGGATTCCTCTCATTGAGTACGGATTTTTGTAAATGAATTGTTTAGTTCTGATGAGCCGTTTTTGAGTTAAAAAGGTTTTTATGGTCTCCCCTCCCCCTTTCCTTAATTTAAAAAAAAAATCTATTTTTCCTTTCATGACAAATTGGGAGCCTGTGAGAATGTACCATTCCACCATTTCAATTTTTTTATGGTAGAGATTTTCCCTTTTCGATATGGTTGATTCTGTTAGCCATCTAGGCCTTTGGTCAAGATCATCAGTACATTGGCCGGATCATCTGTAAGGATAGAGTATATCTGAATATCACGCTAAGATTTTGCCCCCCCCCCCAACGCTGATATAGTAGTAGCACAGGAGGACAATTATGGAGGCGGTGAAAGCAGCTTTAATTATTGACTTAGGCTAAATTGTTTGCGCTATAAAATGTTTTCTCTCACTACATTGCGGAGAAAGCAACGTTTACATAGTAACCCGACTACGAGACAAGCTGTGTCGCAAATGTTTGCTGAAACGAACCTTTTTTATTTTAATCAATTTTGAATTTCGTGTGTTTTTGAACAACACGGTTTTGAAACTTTGTAGAAATAGAATTCAAGAATTTCTTTTTTCACTCGATCCCTGTTTGTTTTCTTATTTTGCTTTTTTTTTTTTTTTTCCTCCTTGTTTTTCTTTTTCTTCTTCGTATCTTTTCGTGTTTTTCTCGTATTTTTTTTTAAATGTATTCGCATGTGTATGTGGGTGTAATTATCTTTTATTTTTGTTTAATTGGTTGTGTGTGTGTGTGTGTGTGTCTCGGAGCGCTTCCCGTCTCCCCTCGCCGAGCGCCAGTGGTTGGCACCGGGGACCCCTGCCTCCGCACTCGCTATCGATTTTCTCTTTCTCTCATCCATTGGTTGTTGCACACTTGTCTTCTACTCTCCACCTACCCCACACACAGTTCTGCTTCGTTAGGCCTTTTTTTTATTTTTTATTTTTCGTTAGATGGAACTAGGGCCTTGCTTTCTCAAAAAGACGAAAATGAAAAGATTCAGAAACGAATCTTAGTTGCGCCGAGGAATTTTTTAGTATAAACGATTGGTTCGGCGTTGCCATTCGACATGGTAGAAGTATGGATTTGTGTGCGGGGCTTGTTTGAAATATAAAATGCGGACCAAATAATTAGCAACGTGTATAAATCTGTATTTATCCCATTGGGCAATAAGAAGAAAATCGTAATTATATTATTTGAGCAGTATTGGCCAAAACAGAAACGTATACGAAACAGTAGTAAAAGTATAGAGACTTTGCAAAAACTGTCACATTAGCACATCAGTAAATTTTTTGACTATACCAAATAAAACGCTATTTATTCACACTGTGAACATGATTATTACATATTTTCAAAAACGAATAGCTTTTCGTTTTTTTACAAAAAAATATTTTGAAATAATCAGTACAAAAAAGTGTCTCAAAAGTATAGAGACTCACCTAATTAAACAACAATGTTCAAGCCATGTTCAAATAAAGTTACCATTGGACTTAATTACTTGAAACACTCTCTCTATCTTTCATTGATGAGATCAAGTTTTGAAGAAGACTTGGATCCAAATTAAACCAAACCATTTCGATTTCACTTTTCAATTCTGCAATGGAAGAGTAATGTCTACCGTTTGCATAAATTTTGTGTGTCATCACTGCCCAAAGGTTCTCAATAGGATTCAAATCCGGACTTTTGGCTGGCCACTTCATCACATCGATACCCTGTGCTTCAAACCACTGGTTTGTTGACTGCGATTTGTGTATACTAGCATTGTCCTGCTGAAAAATGCCATTGTTCCCAACCAAAAAAGACATGAAAGGTACCAAGTGGTTTTCCAGTGTTTCTTGGTACTTTAAGGAGTTTTGTCTCTCAGTCAAAAATGCCAAACTGGTAGTCCCATTGAAGGAGAATCCACCCCACACCATCACACTTCCACCGCCTTGCTGGTTGCTAGAAAAGGATTCTAGTTCCTTCCTCAAATCATGCCAGTAAAATGCATTTCCATCGGAACCATCCAGGTTCCACTTCTTTTCATCAGAAAAAATTACAGAAAGTCACTCATCTGTCCACGGCATACGCTCCCGAGCCCATTCCAATCGAACTCTCTTGTGCTCCTTGGTTAGACGTGGTTTTGTCTTCTTCCTGGTGTAAACAAGTACAGGATTTGCCTTAATACTTCTGTGTAGAGTATCTTTGGATATTTGTCCACCCAATTCAAGTGGTATTTTCCGTAAGGAATTTGTACCAGTAGCAGCAAGCCGAAAAATCTGGCGCACATGTCGTTCAGTAGTGCTTGTTGGCCATCCTGTTCTCTTCATAGCTTCACATATCCGTTGCTCTGCAATGATTTTGTGTACAACAGGCTTGGATCTTCCAATTTGAGCAGAAATTTCTCTAACTGTCTTGCCATTTGCTGTCAACCTCCAGATTTCACTTATTTCATCTTTAGAAATGTCTTTTCCACCATTGTCACTCTTTATTGTGCAGGAATTAAATACAAATTATAATTTGGACTATTCCAAAGGGTCAATTTTCATTTAAAACAGGTTATGAGCATTCAGTTTGGAGGTGAGTCTCTCTACTTTTGAGACACTTTTTTGTACTGATTATTTCAAAGTATTTTTTTGTAAAAAAACGAAAAGCTATTTATTTTTGAAAATATGTAATAATCATGTTGACAGTGTGAATTAATAGTGTTTTATTTGGTATGGTCAAAAAATTTACTCATGTGCTAACGTGACAGTTTTTGCAAAGTCTCTATACTTTTGAGACAGACTTTAGATTCGGATTGGTTTTCTCAGTCATTAATAAATAATATCAAGCAAGCAGGTGGGCCTAAATATTAGCAACTCTTTGAAAAACAAACAGTGAACGTCCAATAAACTGTCCATTCAAATGGACAACATTAAAAATACACCATTTTTTATCTTTTCAATGAGTGACTGGTCTCTTTCTGTAGCTATCTTTTCCCTAGCATTCATGAATTGCTTGTTGCAGATCATGATGAATTGATGAATATTGTTTTCTGTTCTTGTAAACATCCCAAAGATTTTCAATAGCTAGGTGGAAACGTCAATGGGTGCCTTGTCCTGCTGGATACGCTCTGTGACTGAATACAACTCTACTGAAACGGTTACGTGTTGATGAGGCTGTAAACACAGTTCCTGAACTGTCTCAATCCATCTATGAAGTATTTTTATTATAGATCTTTGATATTCTAAAATGTTAAGGATGCAATTTTTGCTCAATATTTCTTTTAAATGGGCACCAGACAGGAACCACTCATTGCTAATCTTCAAAGTAGAGTCCATCATGCTCGATGGTCTTCATCCAACGATCAGCCAGTTGGCGGATGCCCTCGCGAAACCACTCCTCGGTTTCTGGGCGAAAAAGTCACGCACGGCGTCTTCAATCTCACTGACATTGGCGAAGCGCCGTCCACGCAGGAAGTGCGCCATGGACCGGAAGAGATGGTAGTCGGAAGATACCAGGTCGGGGCTGTATTCTACGACACATATTCACCCTTTGTTGTGCTGCGCGGACGTCAGCTCGTGGGGCACAACTCGGCAGCTCCTCTTGACCTTTCCCATGGCGTGCAGATGTCGAACCACACTCGATTGTGATGTCCCGACGTCCGCCGCTAGTCCACGGGTGGTGCTATCTGGGTTGGCTTCCACTCGTTGCCGCAGGGCTGCGTCATCCACTTCTTTGGATCTTCCGCTCCTAGGCCCATGTCTCCAGACGAAAAGCGGGAGAACCACGCACATTCGGCAACTCTACAGACTTGGGCTCTGTGGGCGGGGCTTCACCTATGACGTGTCATTTTCACAGAAATAGCTTAAATAACTCCGACGTTCAAAACGGTTGGCCTAATAACTGATCAATAGGAAAATAAAAGCTTTCAGAGAATCTTAGTCGGAAAAACACTGATATGTTTCTTAAATAAATACAAAAATACGATTTGATATTACATCTCTATTCATACTAATACTAATTTAATATATTGGTTTTAATTTTGGGTTAAGTTAACATAATTGATAGGAGATGGCGCAATCAGAAAATTCTTATAGCAGCTGAAGATAAGTTAAATACAAGGTCATTTTAGAGACAGGTTAATTGGGTTTTATCATTATTTCGAAAAATAAAGTCTTTTGAAACACAAAAGAAAAAAACAGTCTAGAAAGTGGGATCAAGAAGGTTCGGGCATTTGAGAGCCACAATTCCACTACGTAGTATTTCTTGAATAGTGTGTGTAGATTAGCATCGTTATTAATGTACTTGATATATTTTATAAGTGACCTTGCGATTTATGATAATTTGGTTGGTTTGGTTTGTTTGGTATTAACGTCCTTTTCAACTGCTATGATCATATGATAATTTAATAAAAATAATATTTCTATTTTACTACATTTGTCATGACAGGAGAATAAATTACAGATTAGAATGCATAAAGTAAAATATTTAGAAGAAAATATCTCAATTACTTAAGAAAAAGCATTGACACTCTCAGTTTATTTGTCAGAAGCTTGAAAAAATTAATTTTCTTGGACGAATAAAAGAAAAACTTGAAACTTACAAACAATGGGGATTAATACACATTATGAAAACTAATGAGTCGGGAGACCACTAGTTATCTCAAGTTACTTTGCACCATTGGACAGTACATATACAAGTATGAAATATACAGAAAACATTATAGAACAAACATTTACAGAGCACAGAAATCGAATGTATTTAAAATTGTAAAATGAGAGAAAAAAACAAACTTGAACAAGAAAAAGAAGTGCTAAAACATAAAAATGCAAACAAAATCAAAATCCGTGTGAAAACTAACAAAGCAAGTTGGAGGAAATGAAGAAGCAGATAAAAAAATAAGATTATTTAAATGCAACCAAGTATTAGTAAAATTTTTTAAATGTCAATTGTTTTTTTACATAAGCTTACATATGTTTGTTATTTTATTTATTAACTATTTTTTTGTATATTTTCATTTTTACTTTTTACAACTTGCATTTACTGCTTATTTATTCTCAGTATTATCAAGAACATATAAAGGGGGGGGGGCATTTATTCCCCCCTTCATCCATCTTTGGTATTATTTAATATTGAAGAAACACAAAATAATTTTTGAAAAAAAAATGCCAACGAAAGGGGAATCGAACCTAGCTACACAGAAGATAGACAATACCGTTAACCACTTTCCTATCGGGAACCTCGACAAACGAGTCTTTATTCTTTATTAAATTTATAAGCTTTCAAATGCTATTTTTACTTCGTAACTTGTGACTTGCATCTTGGCATAGATGAAGCCCCGCCCAGTGAGCCCAAGTCTGTAGAGTTGCCGAAAGTGCGAGAAGCACCGTCGTGCTGTCCGTTCACACCCTGGTCAAAAACATGATGGTTTTAAGTGTAACTTCTGAATTTCCAGTATTTGACCTAACTGTGTCAATTATAGGAACTAGATCACCCACTTTGACATAAATCTTCTAGGCCCTATTCGCCGATTCTTTTTGATGGTCCTGAATCTTGTCACAGAGACGATCAACAGATAGCCCAGGAAAAGTTATCTTCCAATAAGAAAACTATATTCTGCTTACTATGATAAGACGTAGCATAGGATGAATTGGATGAATTTTGCAAAGTAGGAGGACAGTTGTCAAAAATCAAGTTTTTCTATGAACAATTTGTTGGGCAAGATCTGATGATACTGCGCTACTGGAGAACACGTTCATTTTCTATGGTCTTTGCACTCTACATGGGAATAGACTGATTTTATTTATTACTAGCAAAGGTACCCGGCGTTGCCCGGGATAATTCCACTTGGATGTAAACAGAACAATCTCAAAAAATTAAATTAAATTTTGCAATATCTTAAAAATAAACACATGAAAATGCTTAGAATTAATACAGTAAAAATTCTTAAGGAAAATTCGAAAAAAATCTTTTTAAAGGCTCACAATGGCTGGACCTCTCCAAATAATTTCTTACTCACGTAATCTTACCTGAGATGTATACTTAGTGTTGTTGCAATTTCCACTCTTCTCTCGATGTGTTGAAGCAAAACTTGGCCATTCATCACTTTGTGCAGTCTAGCGGTCGCCGATTCTTCTATTTACTTGCTTCCCATTTGCTCAATACATCACGGAGCTAAAGGAGTGCTTCCTCTGTCGTCTTTCCACTCTTTCTCAATAGTCTGCTAACTCTCCATTATCTCCATTTACTGATCATTTTTAAAGATTTTCAAGAAATTGTTAAGT
>JAHWFO010042176.1:113329-149850 GCA_023313115.1 Rhysida immarginata | reverse complement strand
GCATCTGAAGCCAACAAAGAAAGTTACGACAATCCATCAGAAGCCAGGGATTGTTGTAATGAGACAATATTCAATCATTGTTTTGAATTAAATAAACTGAAGATTTGCAGAAAGAAAATCCTGCCTTGATCATTTTATGACGTTTCCTTAAGACTACTGAAAAATTCTGAAAATGTTATGTTCAATGTTCTTTAGAAAGACCTTTAAAAACTGATCACTTTATCCGCTGACACTTTTAAAGCTATTTTGATTTTATATATTAATTCATTTCTTGTACTTTGTGCATAATGAGATATTTAGGCTCTGACATTTTTTTATTTTATTATTTTTTAATTAAAGAGATGGGGATTAATAATAAGATAGGTTGTTCTCCGTCAAATTTTGACGGGATCCATCTAGTTATATAATAAATTAAAACAAAAAAATCGGATAGTTTTGGCATAATTGTCATTGATTATTTTATAGACACAAAATATACAAAAAATGAGACTTGTAACCTTTCAAGCAGTTAAAAGAAAATAGCTTCCAATTAAATCTGTAAATCACTTACGCATCACATAATAACGAACGCTACATCAGCTTATCTCTTGATCACGCATATAATTATATCGATTTTGTGCACCATTTATGTTACACTATTAACCAAATAGATTCGCTGATTATTAATAAAATAAAAATTTTCATCAGAACAGCCAAAATAATCTTTTTGTCAGCTTAGTTGAGCACTTGACGTAAAACCTGCCTTCCCCCGATGCTAAGCAAAAACTTAATGGAATCATTCCATAGTAAGCATGCTCGACTAGATACCTGGAAAAAGTAACCTCATTAAATTGAAGTATTGTAAGGAAGCCGAACAATTTTGACTTAGATCAAAACTTTTATGCACCCGACTGTACATATTTTAATTGTGATGCTCAAAATAAAATTTCTCTCATCACATTTGTTTGTTTGATTTTCAGCCAATTTAATATTTTATTTTGACTTAGTTTATTTAGTTTTAGCCCGGCAGTATTATTATCCATATTTTTGTATCATTTTATTTGTAATATTTATTTTTGACTGTCAGTCAAAATGATTTTTATTTACCTCAAAATATTTTGATGAAATAATAACTTTTGGACAATTTTTCTGAGTAATTATATAATTGTATTTTTCTCTAAATGTTATCTTTTCAAGAGAATTTTAATTATCCCAGCTTTTGATAAAACCCAGAGCTCTGTATTCTGAGTAAATTTATCTATAAGATGTAATTTTATTTGCATCATTTTTTTATAGATAAATTTTCAAAATATTGATTTTAGGATCCTATATAACTATTAAATAAGTTTAATTATTGTATACAATAATATTATTTTTTTATTTCAAAGAAATAAGCTTCAAGTGTTTTTCAACAATGCCTGTTAAACACATCAATTGTTTTTTCTTCTTCTGATGTTATTCCATATTTTACATAATCATGCCCCAAGGAGTGCATCACCATTGTTTTTACGTGCTAGCCGTGAGCCTTTGGATTGTTCACCAAGAGCTTAAATTGGGTAACATTGGAAAAATTTACCACTACTCAACCAACTTCTGACTAGGATGCCAGCCTGATTCTGCTCCTAAGTCAAAAAATTGTACAGTACATCCCCCCCCCCTGGTGTCTCCTGGGGGAGGTCTTCTTTCTCTTTTATACAAAAACTTTTCTCAATATCAACGATGGAACGCATGGTTGATATGATTGCCGATGGCCCCTTCGCCATCGGCCTGTTTATGAAGGAGGTATATGCCAAAACGGGTATACCTCCGGTTCTTCCGTCGGGTCACCCCGCTGTTTCTGTTCTGCAGAGGCTTTCTCCGACAGAGTCGAAGATGCTCTGCAGGCAGCAGAATATTGCAGATCGCATAGTGGCTGCGGACTTCATCAAAGTTGGGCAAACCACTGTCCACCTGAGTTACGCCGAACCCGGATATGTTCCAGTGCTTATCCGGGGTGCATCGCCACTGATGGCTGAAAAGTACCTACGTGACTACATGTCGGACTACGGGGTGGTGCAAAGAATCTCGTACCCCCTGCACCCGGATTCTCCTCTTCAGATGACGGGCGACATCGTAGTCTACATGGAGCTTCATAAAGACATTCCAGAGTTCGTTGTAATGCGCGCAGTTAAAGTCTCCGTGTCTTACAAGGGACAGAGGCAGTGCTGCTGGTACTGCAAAAATACTTCCCACGTTCGGAAAGACTGTCCTCTCCTTCGGAAATGTGATTCCTGCCACAAGACCGTGCACAAATTCCACCAGGAGAGGTCAGACGCTTTATCAGCAGCCCCAACGCCATCGCCTCGAGGAATGTCATCCCAGCAACCAGCAAAGATGACTTCACCGGCCAAGTAGCCCGAGCCGAGAAGAGCATCAGCGCCTCCTCCTTCACCAAGGAATTCGAAGACGGCCCCACCATCGTCGCCTCTTCCTACGACTCCTGGGAAGGAGATGCCGACTCCCCCTCCTCGGCCTCGTGTGGTTCCTTCACGTCCATCTTCGCCTGATGTTTCCCCGATGGTGGAGGACTGCCACTCTGCAGAAGTCATCTTAGACGATTCGTTGTGCTCCGAGTCGGTGTTTGATGTGGAGGAGTTTCCTGCTTTTCCTCCACCTGCTCCTTCATCGGCATCGCAGCCTCTTCGAATCATCTGTGCGGCTACGCCTGGTAAAATTTCATCCTCTGCTGGGACTTCCAAGCCATTAGCGTCTGCTCAGCGGGATCTTCTTGCGACGCCTAAGCGCCCTCGCAAGAAAAAGGCCCCACGACATCGTAGCAAGAGGGATGGGATTCCTGTGTCCTCTTCATCTGAACGAGACAGCTGCATTGACCATCATCATCGCAGCCCCTCTTCCTCTTCGGGACGTGCTCGTTCCCCTAGACGGAAGACATCTGAGCCTCCTCCCTCGACCGTGAGGCTCAAGTCTTCTTCGGATTCAGGTCAGCCCCCATCAGCTTAAATTCGCAGTGAAGGTCTTTTCTCTAAATGTTCGTTCCCTTGGTTCGTCCTTCAAGCAATCGGTTTTGTCATCATTCGTCACCCTGTACAGGCCAGATGTTCTCCTTCTTCAAGAGGTGAAGCTTGCTGCTTCGCAACAGCTTGCTAACCTCTCTGGCCTTCGCAGTCAATATCCATCTGCGCAGTTCTTCATCAACTCATCTTCGCCACATGGGCAGGCGGTAGCCTCCATCATCTTCAACCCCTCCATTGTGGTGTCGAACTGCGTCTTTGACTGTGAGTGCAGGGTAATTTCTTTGGACCTCCTGCTATCTGGTCTCAAATTCCGATTGCTTAATGTGTGCGCCCCGTGTTTATCAGCAGAGAAACGGACATTCTTTGAAGATCTTGACTTTTACCTGTGCTCGTCCTTGCCTGCGGTGGTTGCTGGGGACTTCAATTGCCATCCGGATAAGAACAACATCTTTTCGTCTGGATGGGTCTACCAGTTGTGCTAGCGGAATGCACTTTTCGTTCTGTGGTCGTCTTCTTCCAATTCCAACCAAAGTGGGTCTACCTTTCACCCAGGGCCCTCTGTGTCTTCAAGGTTGGACCTTTTTCTAGTAGACGCCACTTTCGCTGGTGCTCCTGGTTCCATGGAGGTCATTCCATGCTCCTTTTCTGACCACAGTGCCATCAAGTGGTCTTGGAACCCTCCATTCCCTGCCTCCTCTGCAGGCTCTGCTTCGAACAATTGGTTTCTGAACGTTTCTCTGCTCAACAACGATAAATACAAGGGAATGTTCGTTCGGTTTGTGGAAAGACATCTTCACAACCTGTCTCCGTCACTAGCTTCGTGGCTTTCCTTTAAATCAAAGCTCCGTCGTTTTTTCAGAAAGATTGGGTTGGACGCCGCTAGACGCAGTCGGCGCCATCTCCTCATGCTGCAAGAAATTCTGCGCCTCCTCCGCTGTTCCATCCCAAAGGGGGCATATGCTGATGACATCCGCCAGGTGAAGAGCGAGATCAACGCTCTTATGATCCGCAGGGCGTCTGACGTCCGGAATATGTCGTCAGCTGCGTTTGCAGAGGAGAGGCGTCGTGCCAATAAGAAGAGGTGTCATCGTTTGGTGGTGGAGAAGGAGACAGTGGAAACGGACTCTGACATCTTGTCTGCTTTCCACTCATTTTTCATCATTTTTTGGCCACCCAGTCTTTCCATCCAACGCCACGACGAAGTGGATCGAGGCACTTAGACCTTTCACTGCTGACGCTGACCTGTCAATTACCCGTCCCTTTTCCAAAGATGAAGCCAAGAAGTTTCTGTCGATGGATGGACATCATCAGTCCAGCCCTGGATTAGACGGCATCCCGTACTCTTTCTTCAATGCGACTTGGAAACTTCTTGGGCCTTTCCTAGTGCAAGTGTTCAATTCGATCCTCAAGGACCCTTCCTCCATTACGTCGGACTTTACCGCGGGGAGAATCATCTTGCTCCCCAAGGTACCGGATCCTGAACTTGTCACCCAGTGGAGGCCTATTACTCTACTCAACACGGACTATAAGGTCTTCACTGGTGTGCTCCAACAACGGCTCAAATGCTTCGCCGACGAGTTCTTTGATCCGGGACAATCCTGCTCCATTCCATCTCGATGGATGTCCAACAACCTCATTACCATCAAGTGTGTTATGGAGGAAGCGTGTGTGCGCCGTCAGACTCTTGTCGTGCTAAGTCTTGACCAGGAAAAGGCCTTCGACAAGGTGAATCACGTATTTCTTTTCAGAGTGTTTCACCATCTTCATCTTCGGAAATTTGCTACGATTATCTCAGCACTGTATGCTTCTGCCATATCATGCATGGCGATTAATGGCTCCAATTCGCCTTTTATCGAACTGTCCAAAGGCGTCAGACAGGGGTGTCCCATCTCTCCCCTGTAATATATATTCTATTTGGAGCCACTTTTACAATATCTTAATCGCCACCCAGATGTCCGGGGGTATGATTTGCCAGCCGCTTCCATCAACATTCGTACGCTGGCTTATGCGGACGATGTAGTGCTATTTGCATCTGATCCGTATTCCCTGGGCATCTATAAAGAATCCTTCGATCTCTTTAGCACTTCGACGGGAAGTTCCATCAATCTCGTCAAGTCTAAAGGCATTGCTATTGGGAAGTGGAGAGTGGACTATCTTCAATCCTTCCCAATAACATGGTGTGAGCAAATTACAGTGCTGGGATATGTTTTCTCCTTTTCACCTAATATGGACTCTCGTCACTGGCAGCTGGTAATTGATAAATGCATCGCTCGCCTTGCCAAGAACTTTCGTTTCACCACCTCGATGTTTGCCAAGGCGAGGTTCGTCCAGTCGCACGTCCTACCGATCTTGACGTCTAAGTGCCTGTTTGCTTTGCCATCTCCATCTCATTTAAAGAAGGTGCGTAGTGCGATAGCTGACTGTGTGTGGGGTTATTCAGCAGCCCGTCATCCCATCCGTTCGGTGGGGGGGGGGGGGGGGGGCAAGAATTGGGCTTGCCAAACACCCGACGATATCTCATCGCGGCCATAATGGCCGCCTTGATTCGTGCCTTCCTCCTTCCTCCCCCCATCTGGGCCAGCTTCTTCTTTCTGCATCTGCGCTTCTTCTTGAAAGTGAACAGGCTACATTTTCCGTCCACGCTGCCAGTGACGATCATTTCACGTTCGCCGGACTTTTACCATCTAGTCTGGCGCCATTTGTCATTTTTCCTGTCGGGCCTTCGACAGCTTGACCCGCAGAACTGGGGAAACCTTCGTCAATCTTGGTTCTTCCAGCAGTCTGACCAGGGTGCGACTTCTGACATCGTACGGTAGCACTCTGAATATCCATGGTCAGCCATCTTGAAGTCCGTCAAGTCTCTCGCCTTTGAGAAGGCGGTCTTCAACTTTCAATGGCACTTACTGCACCATGGGTTCTACTCTCTCCAATGTCTACATCGCTGGGGAGTGGTCAGATCTGCTGGTTGACAGTTTTGCGGGTTGCGTGAGACAGTTCCTCATGTTTTCTATGAGTGCCCGTTTGCTCTGTCCATTTGGGATCGCCTCTCTCGTCACTATCTTCTGACTGACTTTAGCTACCAGTCAGTGCCATTTCTGATGGACTGCTCCACCAGTGCTGCATACAAGCTGGACCTAGCCACTTCCATGGCCTTTATGAACAGAGATCTTTGGCTGGCCCATCAGCAGCCATCTGCAGGTGTTCATCAGCCAGCCTCAGTCATCTGGAGGAAGGGCGCCATCCATCTCAGGTCCTTCCTTCATATTGAATGGCATCGGCTTGGCCCAGCTACGTTCCAGAGACGCTATTCATCATCTCAGCGTCTCTGTAAGGTCATCGAAGGGGATACGAATACCACCTCGTATCTCTTCACCTTTCCCCTCGACATCGATGACCCACCGGTGGGCGGACGGGCCTCTTTTTGAGGCGTTTGAATAGGAGGTGCAGCCCTTGAAGGCTACCCGTATTCCTACAGCATGCGTGCCTGGGCACCCTGCCTGCTTTAAGAATTAAGGGTGCTCCTCTGGAGCCATAACATCGGCTCCAGTTCCAACAGCGATCTTGCCTTTCCATCAACATGCCACTTCTGTGTATTTTTCCATAACCTGATATCCATCTGATAACCATCCAAAGATGCATTTGTGAAATAGCCTTTCCACATTATCAGGATATGTAAGCAATCTTTCCATATTCACTTTCACCCACCAGTTCTGTTGAGATGGACATTATTCCATAGACTGTGACTCAGGTTGTTCTGACTTCTCAGACAATCTCTTCTCCAGAAGCCATTTTTAATCCACTTCTCACCATGCTAATTCTTTACACTGTTGTGAGCACATCATGCTGTTAGGGACTCTTAGTTAATTGTGATCCGGACATTTAACCTTTCCAAATTTAATTAACTGTAAATTTTTATTTTATTTTTTCTTCTATCTTCAGACCTGGCCAATATGTAATTTTAAATTTATCTTTTAATATTTTCTTGGGAGGTTTTTATTTTTTAACTTTTGGTGTCCCTTAATTTATTTCAGCATCCAATATGTAGTCAGAGTTGAGTAGTCAAATATATTTAATGTTAATGTTTTTTTTATTATTTCATATCCTTTGGATATGAATTTAGAATGTTTAGCAGAGAAGATAACTTCTCTGGTTTTTTTTTCTTGTGACTGAATCAATCTGCAAGTTGTTTTATTTTAGCAACTTCTTGATAACTTCTGAATAACTTTGCTTTAACCTGATTCAATGTCTGATTCAAATGATGTTTGGATCATAAATCCACTATACAGCACTTTAATAGTTTAAGTTTTTGTGCTAATAAAGCATCTTAAGTAATTTAACTTGTCTTTGTTTGATTCAATTAAATTTTAATTGAAATAAAAATTAAATTCTTATATTTTAAAACTAGATTAGTAATTAATTCTCTTTTTGTCTTAACTTTAACTAAGACAAATCAAATAGCCAGTTTCAATATTGTATACTATTAAACGTCAATCGCTTAGTGCGCTACATATTATAATCGCGCGCTAGGGCTTGACATAATAACCAATAAAGTTCACTTTTTTGCTAATGACTTTGAATACACGCTCTGGCATTGATGTGCTTAAGTTTTCACAAGTCTTCTTGTCGATTTCTGCCCCTTTAGTAAAAATAGCATCTTTAAATTCACTTACACATGGATATTGTTGACCATTGGCATAAATCTTCCTGGCTAACAACCCCCACAAGTTTTCCATCGGATTCAAGTAGGGGGAAAGTACAGGCCAATCATAACATGCACTCCAGTAGATAGAAACCATCGTAAGTAGAACGTACTGTATGGATAGGTGCGTTATCCTGCTGGAAAACAGTCACATCACCTTCCAATTCATTAATAAACTGGAGAAGATTTTACTCCAGTAATTTCTGGTAGGCAACAGCATTGATCCAACTGCTGACAAACGCCATCTTTGCTCGTCCATTGAAGCTGAAAGCACTCCACACCGCCTCTTTGTTGGCGTTTTGAAAATAGTTGCTGGTCCTTTCTCAAATCACACCAGAAACACTTCCAGCTATCGGGTCCGTCTAAATTGAACTTTTTCTCATCTGAAAAGATGACTTTTTTCCAAAGTTCAGTCTAGGCCATTCTCCCTCTGGCGTATTGAACACGCTTTGCCTTGTGGTGTGGTTGTAGACATGGTTCAGACTTTATTTTTTGGCACTGCAAGTGTTGACATTATGCCACGACTCTTCCAACAGTTGATTTTGAAACATTAATGCTTCGATCTGCAGCAATCTGACGCAAGGAGCTTGTACCCTTTGATACAGTTCTGATGATCTGGCGCTTTGCTGTTACTGCCAACTTACACGGACGCCCTGTTTGTGTTTTCGTCCCATAATAATCACCAAGACGTAAAAAGTTGTTCACCACTGTAGCAGATCTGGAAATTCTTTTGGCCATAGCATGATTTGAATAGCCTTCTTTTTTCAGAGCAACAATTTGACCCTTTTCAATATCAATTATGGATATTTTCCTACCCATGTTTAATAAGGAAATGCAATGTGTAATAAAGTTAACAAGAGTTGAAATGTAAGCCTAATATAGATATGTAAATAAGATTGCAGACTTCAGAGCACCCTATTTCACACAAATGGGGGTTGTCTTATGGGACAGTAAAAATTACTCACTTTTTTGTTTTTGGTCTAATTGTATGTTAAAATTATTTAAGTACCGACTGTGGAACAAATACTCTCTGTATTTTGGCTAAAAGAATGATATAATAAAAGCACATTATCAATAAATAACTGCAACAACTAATAACAAACCAAAGCTTAATGCCTTAGAAAATAAATAAATAAATAAATAAATAAATAAATAAATTAATTAATTAATTAATTAATTACAAGACTTAAATCTTGAGCAAATTTTAATTAATTATATGTAATGTGGGTTGGGCTCCACGTCATCCCTGTTGGTGGAGGTGCTAATTGTGCCCATATGGGCCTTCTTTACCCCAGTCAATCTCGGGATAGACTGGAAGAATAACAGCAAGCAAAGGGAGGGGAAAACAAAAAAAACTTCGAATACATGTATAAATACAGGCTCGGGAAACATTAATATGACCACCTCTCCTCAAACATGTTGGAACGTCCCATGGTATGCAGATGAAAAATCATTGCATATCATTAAAAGCTGACAACAGCAGACGTGTAGTAGCATCCGTTAACACAGCAATTGTCGCCGTCATGGGCAGAGCAAGTGACCTGTCCGACCTCCAAAAGGGGATGATCATTGGCTATCGGGCGAAGGGGAGCAGCATTTAGGAAATGGCCACCTTTGTGAACTGCTCTAGGGCTGCTGTTGTGAAGGTGTACCGCGACTGGACGAACCAGACATTTTCGAGCAACTGAAAAGGTAACTGTGGGGCCCCACGGGCCAACGCTCCTAGAGTTGCCACTGTTGAGCAACTGACACAGCAAATAACCAGTGAGGCCAATCGACGTGTCAGCACCAAGACAGTGCAACGATCCCTCTTGAGGTTGGGGCTCCGGAGCAGGTGTATGGTAACAGCACCCATGTTGACGCATGTGCATCGCCGAAAACGCCTCCAATTCGCAATGGACTATCGCCATTGGACCTCGGTCGAGTGGCAAAGGGTTGCTTTCTCTGACGAGTCGCGGTTTCTGGTGAACAGAGTGGACGGATAATGGAGAATTCGCTGGAAGGTATCTGAGAACAGGCATCTCGACACCATCGTTGACAGACGACAGGCTAGTGGGGGAGGTGTGACTGTTTGGGGAAAAAGGAAAACACGGATTCCAAATAAAAAGGAGAAAAAGTTTGAATAAGAACTTTTCATTATTTTTTTTGTGGAGCTTGAATTTTTCTCTTCAAATCGTTCGGTACTATTGCAAATCTTCACAAACCATCTTTCTTCTCTACGGAGCGTCCGAGAACTGTATTTACCTGTGTGGTCGAACTTTATGATAAAAAGACGGCGAAGAGTTTCGTCATTGTGTTGATTTTTACCTGGTTCTTCTTCTATATTTGATAGAAGCGGCGACGCTGACTACGGGCTGTCAAGTTTGGAGGTCAACGAGGAAAGAGGAATACGACAATGTATTATTCTTCGATGTAGCAGCGGCGCGGAGTATAACCTTTATTCTTCTAATGCTTGTGTGGTTTGTGTTATCAAGAATGCAAGAGTGGTGGTTCATATAAGTGCTTGTCAATTTAGGATACCAAATATGTGAGTCCCACTTCGTGATGTCTTTCTTACTCAGGCTGCAAGAGAAAATGATATTAAAATTATTGTCCGAGCTTAATAGTGTATTGCAAATAGTGCTCTTTAGCTTCAGAGTTTTGGTGCCCGTCTTACGACAATTTTTATTATATTATACCAGTGAGGTGTGTGTTGTGCTACAGATTATTTAAATGTAAGATTCCCTATAATTCATATTACTGTGAGTACTATGAGTGTTTGCTGGTTTAAGTGTTGCGTCAGAAAAAGCTCTAAGCTGATTGTGCGGTTACGTGCTTGGAGTAAAAATGCTTGTGATTTAGAACGAATGATAACGGAGCGTCGGAAAGGGTTTGGTGCTATCCTCTTTTTCTCCAATTATCACTGTGTATGTGTGTGAGGAAAAGTTGTATCTCCTGTGTATCGTCAAGTTCATTATTCACCAGTTCAACGTAGGACAAATGTGAATCGTCAGCTCCACCCACGAATGGATTCCAGGTGTCTTCATCACTCATCTTCTTCCCAGGATTAATTCCTAGACGTATTTACCTGTTGCTACGGCCAAGCTCTCAGAAACAGCTACATCGCCGTACTGCCTTATCGACGGACATTTTACAATAGTTCTCCAGGGTATGCTATGCGGTCGAGTTAACCTCACCTCGACCCATATGCTACCCCCATATTCAACGTAAAAACTTACCTGGCTATCGTCGACAAAAGTCGTTGAGAATTCTAGCCGACACTTACCTGGACTTACGAACTAAGAACTCTGTTTTTATCTTACCCACGTCTTACCTTGTGCGTAGAGTAGGAGCGGGTGCAACGTCTTTGCTAGTGTCAAGCCGACGCTAACAAATTAGCGAACTGTTTGCGAAGGAGTCGAGCATCAGTTGAAATCGTTATTAAGGCGTTTCTTCCACTGCGATTTAAATATGTCTACATGAACGAACTTTATTTTTATGAACAGTATTCAATGATTACTCCGTCATAGACTTTGAAATCAAATCAATTAATTTCGTTTCTTTATTTATTTTCAAAAACTTTTGATATGGTTCGACACAATAAAAGCTTTGTTAGTGTTGTATGTTCTCGCTATCTTGTCAATTTCTTTCACTCTGCTATCCATCCACATGACAGAAATAGGTTGAATAAGTCTCAAATGAGATAAATCAAGCAAAAAACTTACGTCTATCAGAGAAAAATCATTATCCTGGATTTCCAATAAGTCTAGGCAACGAATAAAATTATCTTGAAGAGATTCGAACTAACTTCTTCCACGACTCGTGACCATTTCCGTCGAACATCGTGAAAAGAAGAATTATTAAAAATTTGTTGTGAGATTCGTTGTTCGCAACGATGATTTTAGACGGACTAACAGCCGACTAAACCAAGTGGAACACCAACAATCCAGATTGGTCGCAAGGGACCTCCAACCGCTTCGATTGAAGTTACACGACTAAAACATCCGATTGCGTCTATGAAGATTTGCCAAGGAATCGTGAGATCCTGTGATGGCTGGATCCTCTACCGATCGGAAGCCCGCGACCTATCCCAAGTGATCGCTAGATGATGACTGCCTTCAGAAAATTTTTGCTTTTCCACCCAAGGCACAAGCATGCGCAAAAAAAAAAACTCGAGGAGCTTTAACAAAATCTAAACACTCGCGAAGGGGTAGAACACAAATAGAAATATGTTTTCTTTTTTTTTAAATAACTCAAGTTTAAAAGGAATAAAGACTTTACTGACCAAAGATTGTTATTCGTTGAGTAATGGAGATTTAACGTTAAACAAAAAACTTCCTAATTTCCTTCAGTAGAAATACAATAAAATTGAGAGGAAAGAAAATGTTTCGTTTTGCAGAGCCATATTGAAGCTAAAACTCCGATTCTCCTAATCGAATAATTTTAATGGAGACCCGACATAAATTTGTCTTTTCGGACTTTTCGTTTTGTTTATAAAAGAAAATCATTACCGGGATAAAAATATTGACTAATCGTCTAGTTATGTTCGCTTTTCTTTTTTTTTATAACCTGTCTGGTTTACTTTGTGTCACGTACAGCAAAGATTACGCAGTGGAAGATATGTATGAAAACAAGACACAGAGCATACACTTAGATAAACAGAACATTAACTTTATTTAAATGATAAAAACAAAGCATTCGAATCAAATAAAAGTTTATATTCTAAAGACCTCCGCTAACACGAGGAGAGTCGATAGGAGGGAACCATATAAATGGAAACTCCGTAATCAAAGCTGTAACTGGACAGCCTTTCTTAATCCACAAAACTGCGCTTTAATTTGAAAAGCGACAACAAGACCGTAGTCTAATTTAATGATTAGCTTATTGAAACAATTTACTTAAACCAAGAACTTTGGTGCAAAAGTTACAAATGGGGTAAAACTTGGTCTCAGTCTTCGAGCTGACCAAACTGGTGACCCTCATTTAATTTTGTCGTCGATATGCGTACCGCATAACCAGGAGAGCGGACACGCCTAGCGTTTGCCTCCCTGAGCGACTCCCACGGGAAAACTAATACAAGAAAACAAAGAAATTAATTTCATTAGAAAAACACGGAGACTCAGAAACGCGCACGCACTTAAGCTAATTCATATTCCAATTCGTTAGTGCAGAACATTCTCCAAACTAACGCTTAAAAGATGACGCGCCATTTAACTTTAAATGCCACTTTAAACTTAGCCAATAAAATCAATGAAACTATGCTAAGGGCTATTAACATGGCAAATAAATTAATAATTACGCGCCAGTAAATTCCTAGAGAAGAGAGAGACTACGACGGAGCCTTTCATTAAAGATAATGCTATGAAATGGCTTACCTATCGTAACGGGCGAAGGTGCTGAGGTTCTCCCGCAAAAGGCCTGAAGTCGTCCAGGGGATGATTAATAACAGTCTATCCTCTGGAGAGAAGAAATTCAGCTCGGTGCAGGGGAACACCTGGAGAAAGTTCGCTGCGTCGAAATCCAGCAGAAGAACTAGACGGCTTGTCGGGACGATAGACCACAGACTGCTTTCCAGCACGAGGTCGACTTCACAAGGCGAGCACAATGGCGGCGGAGCGGAACGCTCTCTCGAAGTTTTCCTTTCAGCACTGGCGAGAACGGAGCACGTAGCAACTCGCACGACGTCCCTCTCGCTGTCGTCGGAGTTTTTCTCCTTCGTAGAAAACTGTCCTACTCCTTCAGAGAGAAACAAATCATCACAAAGATTAAATATGGGCGCACTCGACAAAGTCCCGTCGCTGTCGTTTTCGCTGGCCGCTTCTCGTTCACCAGCTTCCTTGCGAGCGTCTATGCCACGTTGGCAAATTTCCGACACGGGAAGCCTGTCGGGTGACCAACAACTTAGGAGCCTCTTTTCTGGCGACCTTACTGTTTCAAAGCCCGTCTCTCTGTCTTCACATTTCATCCCTCGCGCCACGAGCTTCTCCTCGCGCTTCCGCTTGCGCCGACGACGCCGTTTTCGTTTTTCTCTCCTTATTAGCGCGCTCCTGCCAGGAGCCTCGTTGGAAAAACGCTCGATCGTCTCGAGAGATGGCGCCTTACGAACTCCAACATTACTTCCGAGCAGACGACGCCGACTGCTCGAAGTATTGGAGCCCGTACATGTCGCAATCCTTTGTGACACCCTATTTCCTAATCGAATGGCTTCGTGTAAGTAATGCTTTATATTCTTGAGGAAACTAATATTGCTTCTCTTTTATCTTCCGTTAATCATAGGGAAACTTCTCATAAACAAATATTCCTACAAAATGGGTTGTCTGGCCAGACATAGTATTGCAAATGAGATCAACTCTCAAGAAGAATTTTAGCAGTACCAAGATATAAAGAATATAGGTAGCGCCGTCCGAGAGAAAAACTGACTGTCGCCCCATCTCGTGTTGGTAATCGGAATATTGCCAACTCCATGACGTCACAAGGTCCAATCTTTGAAACCTATTATGAGGAATATTGCGTTTACACAGCAAAATGCCATCATGCGCGATTCCCACCTGCAATAATACAAAAGATAAGAATGTTTCCTTTTTTCATTTCCCCAAAGATCTAAATTTAATTAAAAAATGCTTAATATCATGCAAACTGGATAAAAATATTTGTATCACAACTGCATTGATTTACTCTAACGATTTTAAAGATGACAACGATTATGAAAAGAAATACCTAGGCCTATGTCAACTCATGAATCGAAGCTCACGTCTAATGAAATCTGCGATTCTGAGATAGCAGGATATACGAATTCAATCAGAGAATATACTAATTCATTGTTTTCATAATCGTCGTCTTAATTCGTTAGATAACTACAAGCAAGAACGGATGAATGGGAGGGGAGGTGCAACAAGTGAATGTTCTTCTGTTCTGTTATAGCTGCAGCACTGGATTTGCCAATAGGCCGCGGCCAAGGGGCGGCAGATTTCAGGGGGTGTTGGATTTCATTAGTTTGACTATTCTATTCAGTACTTACTTATCTACTTAAATACGTATTATTTATGGCCTAAATAGTTTTAGTTTACATTACATTACTTACAAGTGATCACGAAAATAGGGTCGGGAGAAAGTCAGTGGCCTATACTAAGGAAAAGTATAAATCCGGCGCTGCTACAAGCAAGAGCTCATAAGCTAGGTATCGTAAATATGTAGTTGATGCAGAATTTATAACCTAACGTAACCTAAAGAATCCTTAATATCCCATGATTTAGTTGTAAATGTTAAGTACGAGGATATACGAATTTATTGTTTTCATAACGTCAGTTTTGAAATGGTTAGAGCAGGAATGGATGAAGGGAGCAATCACTGCTGTTATGATACAAATATTTTTATCCAATTTGCATGATATTAACCATTTTTTAATTAAATTTGAATCTTTGGGGAAACGGAAAAAGGAAACATTCTTATCTTTTGTATTATATTTTGTATTATTGCAAGTGAGAATCGCGCATGATGGCATTTTGCTGTGTAAACGCAATATTCCTCATAATAGATTTTAAAGATTGGACCTTGTGACGTCATGAAGTTGGCAATATTCCAATTACCAACACCAGATGGGGCGACAGTCAGTTTTTCTCTCGGACGGCGCTACCTTTATTCTTTATACCTTGAGCAGTACCTATTATTGCAAACCAACGCCAAGAAAACGTCGTGTGGACCCTTTAATTCGCATGAAATGGGAAGGGGCCTACTGTAACCTCCAAAAATAGTTAAAACAAAACTTCACATCATGCCTTATAATAGGCTCCATGAAGGGGCAGAAATAGCCTGACCACCGAACAATTTGCCAGGTTCAAAATATTAACGCCCAAGAGCTAGGGAATAGACTAGGTAAAAAAAATGGCTAACCGGAAGAATAAAACGTAAAGTGCGATAATCGGTATATCCTATTACATACGAATCAAGGATACTTAAAGGACCAAAAAAATATACGCGTTCTCAAATCGCGGGGGGAAAAGGAATGCTACAATCCACACACACACACACTCACATATAAACACACGCATACACACACACACACTCATGCACACACATGCACTCTTATACGCCTTTGTAAAAACGAGATTTACAGATGTTGACAAAACAGAGCAAAGATTCCGACCTATGATCGTTGTAATAAGAGGACAGTTTAGCTAGGAACGTTAAATTAAACCGCAATTCTAAAATGTACGTTAATTTGAGGTGCATTTCTGAACGTTACTTTTAAAAGCACGTTAAAGTGAGGTGCGTTGAAACGTGGTTTTACAGTACAACAAAGACTTTCAAATTTTTCCCATGCACATCAAAACCAGGAATAACTCCGGCGCGTGTTTCACCTTTCGCCCGACTGATTACAGATGGCTAGTGGCTTCTACTTTTCCCTTTTCGTTCAGAATCCAGCTTTGTTGACTCCTGACAAGGCCAACATCTAACTGACTCTCTCCCGTTCATCAATTTTCTAAAGGTTGTTATCTGCTGGTGTTCGTAATTAATTATAGTAATTGTGCTTAAAAGCAGAGCAAATAATTTCTTGGATGATGCAGTGCTGTCTAATAACTTTAATGTATATTGATGATTCCTCAAATAAATATCGTCATCTCTGAGAACGAGTTTAAGGAAGGCGAGCAAACAAACATTTTATGCGATTAAGATATCAATGTTATTAGGAGAAGCAGCAAAACAAATGTGGACATCCTGGTAACTAGATCTGAAACAAAACTGAGATGGTAACATTTACCAAGGCTTTCTCCTGTTTCTCGCATCTTCTCGGACTCAATTTCTTCACGGATATGTCTCGAGGAAAACGCAGACTACTGAGAATTATGTTCTTTGTCGAGATGTCGCTTTATGTTCTATCCATCAGTGTGTTTTCGCTAAGAGCCTTTAATTCTTTCAGCATAGAGAATCAGCTGAAAGGTTTCCTTGCTAAAATTACTGGATGTTTAGAATCATTAGGTCTTCTCATCCTGTACGTCTGTGGCTTCCGAAAGCAGCACAAGTTGAAAGAGCTGTACCACTCAATTCGAAGGATAGTTTTCAAGCAAAATCTCGAAAATGAACTGCTGAGATACTTTCGCACCAACATAACGGTTCTAGGAATTTCTTGCGTCTCCATATCTATTACTAATATGATAATTTTTACCATGCACCCAACGAATGGAAACGCAGCCCTAAATAGTAGCTTCCTCCCCGTACCTCTAGCAATTCGCCTCATGTTCATCATATTGTGGGTAATCGTAAGGGAATCTCACATTGCACTCTTCATAATGACTATTGGCATCTTCTGCAAAATCATATCGCGCTGTTATCAACAGTTCAACGCCCGTCTGAAATCTGAAATTCTCTGGGATCGTCATTGCCTTGAAGACAAAGTCGTTCGCATGCGCAGCTACTTTGCTTTCATTTCCTCCTACGTGGACCAATTGAACAGCATCTTCAAGCCTTTCTTAGCGATCTGGATAGCGAGCTTCGTCATTTCTATGTGTGTGCACGTTAGAAACCTAAAATATTACTCTATGGAATTTACAGAGAATTATATTTTCATAGACTCTGTGGTCCATATCCTGAAAAACTTGTATTTATTGTACACATTATATATAGAAGCTGAAGCTGTAGCTGCACAGGTAAGTATCATTTATCAATCTTGTGAATTTTAAGATAATAAGCACTGATTTAGGCCTAATCAAGCAACAGAATATATCCTGGCCTAAAGCTGATTTTTGTCTTATTATACATAATCCAGCTATATTGTTATGGCCACCTTCTATTTGCTGTCTGTATTACGTATGCATATCAATTGATACTCTCATAGGTAAAACGAGGGATTTCAAAGACCTGCGCAGTTTGTTGACTGCCGGCCTGTTATGATTAAAGCATAACATGATTGAAGAAACGGCACCATAACGAGCGCGAAAATGCGAATGCTAGCGACCATTGATCGACAAGCAACAGTTGGGTAACTCACTGTTAACACGAACCAGGAGTCTGTTAGACGTATCGGCAAGAACCAAACCGCAAACCTTGATGTGTGTGGTCACAGCGTTTGCCCGATGCTTTTTGCAGCCTGATTTTCCTTCAAAGGTTCTGTTCACACTTCTCACTGCTGGCCATTTGCTAACCTGCAAGTGCCATTTACTCTTGAGTTCCAACATAAAAGCAGGCATTGCGTGTGATAATATGAGTGGGCCATACTTACTGCTTGCTTACCTGGACTGGATGAAATTTCGGGTTTTCTTGGAGAAGCATTCTGAAAGTAGATGTGCCGTTGGCTGCAAGGCAATCTAAGGAAATATCTAACCCAGCCTGATGCAACACCAGGAAGTTTCACCCGTGCAGGTCAGGAGCACCAGAATGCTATATATTGTTTTAGGTGGATCGGATAAGGAGGTCCATTAATTGGCCAGCAAGGTCGCTTGATATGACAATTCTGGACTTGGTTTTCTGGGGACATTTACATATGGATATGTATTAGACACCCATTGAGTCCTCGAGAATCTCTTGGAAGGAATTGCGGTAATAATAGCAGCAATTGCAGCATCATTCGTGAAATGTCAGAGTTGTATTGTCAATTTGGTGGTCTCACTTCGAGCAGCTCGTTTCATTTGAGACAACCACCTCAGAATATTACGGAAATTAATTCCTCTGAGGAGGGTATAAGAAAGTACCAAAAGGCCTGATTTCGAAAGAACTTCTATCCTCTTTTATCTACTGTAATTTTCAAAGAAATATTGTTTTTTCCACACTTAGTATTGAGAATATGGAAAAGAGCTATATCTTCTTTCGTTTCTCATCATTTCTGAATAAAAACATCACATGTCACGTGTTGCATTTTGTAAAGAACGACCACGTGATCGCTATCCCCATAATTCCGATCCCACTATGACAATTTCGCCCCAACTACTTAACAATGTAGGTCTTGTTTAAAAGAACCTGCTTACGAAACTGCAATCTTTAACATGCAGTACAGACAGATGGACCCCAATAGCTACCACTTCCGTAACTCCGACCCCAGTGGGCCAAACAAAACCTAAATAAATACTTAAAGAACAACTCAACTCAAAAAATCGAAATCATTTTTTGAAGAATATCATTATTTGAAACAAAAAAAATACGTACATCTGTAGCAATAGAAAAATTTTAAAAGCATTAGTTCATTATGAAAATCGCGTATAAAGTGTGAAAATTGCTATTCCAGGTCTTCACCCTCACTCTCCATTTTGTATCAGCTGACTGTCTCTGATCGTCGGCACGGCGCGACTAGGCTCCAATATCATAAACATTAGAGAACAACTCTTCCATATCAATCCCTAATTAAATTAAATCATGCCTTCCAATTGTTCCGTGTGTGGGTCTAACAACCTAGTTACTGATAAAAGTTTATCTTTTCATAAGTTTCCTAAGTCGGAATTAATAAGAACGCGTGGATAAACTTTTGTAAGAGAGAAAATTGGAGCCCTTCAGCATACTCAAGTATTTGTTTTGCTTATTTCGAAATCTCATCCTTCACTATTGATCCGATAGTTTTAAAATCTTTGAACATGAAGCGTATAAATTACTTGAAGCAGAATGCTCTCATTACTCTTCGACGGCCAAATATTTTTGGAGTGATCCAGGATCTACCTGAACGATTAGCTCCTTTGAAGCGCCAGAGAAACCAGGAAATAAAGACTAACCAGGAAATTTGGGGGGAAAGTTCAGAATAGCATACATTTCTCAACTGTTTTGTCCAGGCCAGCTACCTTTATTTTTAGAATTATTATTACTGTATCTACTCCACGTAATAAATAAGTAATTTCCAGTATTTTTTGTGTAATTTATGCGAGAATAAAATAGCTTCGTGTCGTCTAATAGACCCAGAACGGCCAAACCGATCGTGCCGCCGTGGCATCATCAGATAGGAGTTACTACGAGTGGCCCAGCCGACTCGGGAAATTGCGGAACGCTGTTCAGAACTTTTCACTTCCTAAAATCGAATGATTTGCTATCATATAATTCTCCTACTATTCTACGCTGAAAAATGCCTATAATAGTATAATAATCGGTTTGTGTAGTTTATTAATTAATAAGCATTATCAGTATTTATACCAGAGACAAATGAAAGTAAGAGACTGGCAGTGACCTCCCCTCTAGTGGTGCCTTCGCGCCGCCATATCGGGATTGGCAAGAAACAGCTGATCGCCGTAGGCAATGCATGTGAATCAATCGCAAACATTTATTTTTTCTAATATCTACCTAAGATATCTCGATGAATTTATTATGGAACCACCAGAAAAACGTGCTCTATTAAACAAAAAAATAATCATTCAAATCGGCCCATCTGATAAAAAGTTATTTGATGATAAATAAAGTTATTTTTAAACATAAATTAAAAAAAAATAGTTTAAATGAAAAAGGAGGAAGATATTATATTGAACAATTAACTAGGAAAATCCTCCTCTATAAATTATAATTTAAAGTAAATAAAATAAAATATACAGATTACATCAAATTACCTTTGATATGGAGTATAATAATAACTCACCGGACCATATTAAGGTTACTTTCTCTTGTCTCTCTTCTTATTTCGATCTGTACCTGTTTTTTTTTTTTTGTTTGTTTGTTTTTGTTTTTTTTTATAATTTATATTAAAAAGCAATTAATTTACTAAAATTCTCCTTTATAAATTCATTTATTTAAGATAAATAAAATAAAATATACATATCAACAATAATTTGGATTATAATTAATGAACTGTATATTTTATTTACTTTAAAATTATAATTTATAAATGAGAATTTTCGTAAATTAATTGCTTTTTAATAAAAATATAAAGAAAAAAGCAAAAAACAGATACAGATCGAAATGAGAACAGACAAGCGAAAGTAACCTCCCCCCCCCCTTTTAAAATAACCCTCATTGTTGTTCTGGCGTGAATCTATTGTTTCATAATCTGGGCCTTAACACGCCATCGAAAGATCTAGTAAACCTGTGTAAAATTTCAGAAAAAATCATTAGGAGTGAATTTTATAATCTAGGAGAGCAAAGAGCAATTAAATTGAATATGCCCATCAAAATTCTAGCAAAAACATTACATTTTATAACCGAAAACAAAATTAATATTTTCACTAATTTAAGTCACCATTCATTTGAAATGAGTCCTTCTGACGATCATGTGCTTCGACTTATTAGACTTATTGTCATCACATACTCTAATATTCGATATCACCATGAAACCAAGCGACTGACAGAAAAAATAAGTGGAGAAAATATACGCAGTGTCTTATCACGACTTATTATATTTAAAAATCAATAAAAAATAAATCAATTTAAATTTTTTGTGTAACTGAAGCTATTTTCGAAACTCCATTGGCTCAAATTTACTTTTTATTTAGCAATACAAATGAAAATATGTATTAGGTATTAAGACTGATTAAGTTATAAGAATCAACTTTTTTAATAATAAAAATCAGTTAAGACTGAAAAAATAAATTCATTCTTCCTCTAGATTCACTTACTTTCACCATGGATGAAGAAATAACTTTGCTTCTTCAGTTTTCTTCATCTATGCTTTCACTTGTCTCTGGCTAAGCCTCCATTATTACAATAACGCTAGGAGTTGCGAGTTGTAGGCGCTCTTTTAAAAATTCGTAAGGCATTGAATCAGCTATTGAAAGTCATTAAAGGTATACGTTATCGTTAGTTAATGCAATAAAGTTTTTTTAAAAAAATCAGAAAACAGGTTACGCTTACTAATACCTCTTGAAGTCATCTACAAAAACAGCTGAAATAACATTGAGAGCATACGCCACCTTACGTTTCTGCCATTCCCATAATGGAGATCGCTGCACTTCCGGTGGCACCAGTAGCGCTCAGCAAAATGAATAGGGCACTGCCAGTCTCTTACTTTCATATGTCTCTGATTTGTACTTACCTGGATTCAGCTGCGTCCGTCTCTGTATCGGTCAGGCTAGATATGCGTAGGATGACCGCGTCACAGCGATTAATAACAGTTAGGTTGAACGTCTGTGATTTGGTGTCTAACGCCAAATATCAGGCGCAAATTATTACTTAAGTTATATTCAAATTTTAGAAAATGAACGAAAACAGAGGTTAAAAAGCAACATTATGTTTTGTGATAAAAATGAGAATATCACATTAACAACTTTAGTCTTACATGAAGATGAGACGACAAACTTCGAGGACTTAAGTGTGCACTGATATGAAAATATTTTTTGTAGCTGAATTTTGTTATACAGTCGAACTTCGTTTGAGTGAACTCGGTTAGTATGAATATTCAGTACTTCAGTACTTATGAACTTTTTTTTTTCCTGTTGGTGGTCATCCTATACCTTTGCATTGTGTTCAACTCGTTTATTATGAACTCTCATAGTATGAACTTCTCCCTACTGTGAATCTTTTATGTTGCATAGTATGAAAGATCTGCTTTTCCATGGGAACTTGTTTAGAAAAGCAATGAAAAAAGTACGACCTACATTCTTCATCATACCCCTTCCTGTGTAGTGGACCTTCTCTACTGATTGTCTCCTCACACTCAAAACTTTCACTTTCACTTTAGAAAACGGAATCGTTTTAACCATCCGCTAGTGCAAACTTGGGCGGTAAAACAGGTGTGCATAACAATACAGTACATGTACTGTAATGATGGCAAACATAGGAACAAAACATTACTTTGGAAGATAAATATACAATTATCAACCTAATTGATAGGAAAGTGAAATACGAAGATAGCATGACGAGATTCGGATTAAAAAGCAAGTCCAACATTTCTGAAATCAATTGTCATCATGACAAAATCATCGCAGCTTACGAAAATGGTTCTGTAAGCAGTGACAGAAAAAGACTAACAAGGGGACATTACGACCTCGGAATTTTAGTTTAATACGAGACTTCGTATAGTTGTAGTGTACCTTTAGGATGTTAATATACTTAAATATTAAGGCGCACTGATATGCCAATTTTATAAAAAAGACGGTTTAAAGTTTCGAGCACCATATATAGGGGAAAGTTTTTCTCTTTGATTGTAAGTGATCCGATAGCTCAGACGGCAGCTTGATTGTTACTCACCAATCAAATTATTTGTGTGAGGTGGTGGGTTCGAATCCCAGTTGTACCAATTTTTTTTCTTTACCCAAATAATTATTCAATATATTATATTTACAAATTGAGGAGTCTACACAAGATGGCGTACTGAACGAACGCACGAGAAATGAGCTCCTGAATTGCTTTTTTAAAGCAAGTATATTTCTCTATTTAAGCTTTCTATCTCTACAACTATATAGTAGGAATGTGTAAGATGAATTAGAAATTCAATTACAATCGTTCAGAAGCAAGTTATGTATTATTAATTATGAATTGAATGAAGCTCTTCTTCGTATTTTTTTTTACTTTGGCATTTTCCATTTCTGAGTACTGGGTGCCAGTTGGAACCAAGTTCAACTGATGGATAATAGAAATTACTAGAAGCGATCAGAGTGAATGGAGTTGTCCTGGAATAATAATACAACTTCATAACTTCAAAGATAATATTGGTAAATAAGAATATAACAACTAAGATAAGAAATTCTCTACCCTTAGTGAACTGATTTCTTGGAGCTCTGTCAATGCTTTGCAACTTAATTTAAAGAAAACAAAATACATGATTTTCTACCAACGTAATAACTTCAAAGATAATATTGGTAAATAAGAATATAACAACTAAGATAAGAAATTCTGACTTAAAGAAATAAACATGGGAGAACGAGAAAGAAAAGGAAGCCATGGTACGTTAGATGAATACATTAAAAATAGAAGCGGGGAGGAAGCTTTTAAAAGCTCGAATTTAATAATGAGAACACCAGACAAGGGACCGAGAGAAAAAAGAAATAGAACAGAAGAAGGGGCGAATGGAGAAGAGAATAATTTAGAAAAAAAAATAGAAGAAATCTTAGAAATTGTACGGTTTAATAGAAAAGAAAATGAAGTAATTAGAGAAGAAATAAAGGAAGTGAAGGAGATGATAAGAACTGATAAAATAGAAAATAAAAAAGAAAGAGAAGAATTAAGGGAAGAAATGAAGAAGATGAAATTCAAAATGAAGGAATATGAAAGACAGATAGAAGATATGGAAAATAGAAGCCGGAAAGATAATATAGTGATAAAAGGTATAGAAGAGGAAGAAGGAGAAACTGGGGAAAAGTTAGAAGAGAAGGTAAATGAAATAATTGAGAAGTACTTAGGATGGAAGTTAATATCAATAGAACAAATATATAGAGTAGGAAAAGAAAAGAGAAATGGAACAAGACCAATAGTGATAAAATTAAGAAACAGAAAAGAAAAAGAAACTCTTTTTATGGAGAAGAAGAATTTAAAGGGAACTGAAATTTATATTGATGAAGATTATGCTGTTCAAACTAGGATAAGGAAAGAAAAAATGATAAAAATAGTAAGAGAAAAGAGAAAGGAAGGTAAAAAAGCATATGTGAAATATAATAAGATGGTGATAGAGGGTAGGCAGTTCGAATGGAATGATGAAGAAGAAAGAATAAGAGAAATTGGATCAAAAAACGGGAAAGCGATGAATGGAATAGAAATGGACGAATGATAGTAGAAAAATTTATGGTGGAGGTGGATAAAATGGATAGAGAAGAAAATGAGAAATGGAAAAAAGATGAAAATAGAAAAAGGGGACAAATGTGGCAAATAATTTCGTGGAATATTGCAGGCTTAATAAATAAGGATAAAGAATGGTGGAAATATATATATAGTTTTGAAGTGATAATTTTACAGGAAACTTGGATGACTGAAAAAATGTGGAAGGTAAAGAAAGATAAATTGAGTGATGATTTTGAATGGTTTGCTAGTCATGCAGTAAAGGAAAAGAAGAAAGGAAGAGCAAAAGGTGGTCTGATAATGGGAATAAGAAAGGAATGCGTACAGGAATTAAGATATGAAAAGAAAGATGGAGTTATAATTGCGAAATTAAAGAGAGATGAAAAATGGTACAATATATGTGGTGTTTATAATGATAGATCAATAAGTGAGCTGAAGAAAACATGGACAGGAGATAAATATGATAAAGGTAATTGGTTGCTATTTGGAGATTGGAATGCAAGGACGGGAGAATTACAACAAAATGAAGATGAAGATTTTTGGAAGTGTATGCCAGAGACTGTATTTAAAAGAAGAAAATCAAAGGATAAGACTGTAAATAAACCAGGAGAAGAGATGAAAAGATGGTGTGGAGAGGAAGGATGGATAATTGCAAATGGACGGTATGAAGGAGATAAGGAAGGGGAATACACCTTTATTGGAGGTAAAGGAAAATCGATAATTGATTACGCTCTAATTGATGTAAATGTAATAGAGGAGGTTGAAGATTTCAAAGTAGATATTAGAGATGAATCGGATCATATGCCCATAATAATGTATATTAGAGGAAGGAGAGAAAGGATGAGCTATAGAGGAAAAGAAGAAGGAATAAGAGAGTTCTATTATAAATGGGATGAAGAATATAAAGAGGAATATAGGAGAAATATAAGAGAGATTTTGAACAAAAAGGAAACAGTGGAAAATAGAGGAAAAGTTACAGAACAGATAAAAGAAATTGAAGAAATATTAAAACTTGCAGGAGAAAAGATGAAAAGAGAAAAAAAAGATATTGATACAGAGAGGAGGGAATGGTTTGATAATGAATGTGTGAAAAAGAAAAGAGAAATGAGAAGGTCTCTTAGAAAGGCAAGAAAAAATGACAATGGATGGACAGATTTTATACAAAAGAGAAAAGACTTTAAGGAGTTGTGTAAAGAAAAAAAGAAAGAATACGAGAGGAAATGGAACAATGAGCTAATAAAAGGAAAAGATACGAAGATGTTTTGGAAGTTAATTAATAGATGTAGAAGAAAAAGGCAAGGTATAAGTGAAAAAATTAGTAAGGAGGAATGGAAAAGTCATTTTATGAAGTTAATGGATGGAAAAGAGGAGCAGATAATGGATAGAAGTACAGAAATAGGAGAAATAGATGTGAAAATATGGTATAATGAAGAGATAACGATGATGGAAATATGGAGAGCGATAAAGAAATTGAAAGATCGGAAAGCGGTTGGATTAGATGGTGTTCCAGGAGAGTTTGTGAAGTATGCTGATCCAATAATAATTGCAAAACTAAGTGAGATTTATAATCAAATTTTTGAGAAAATGGAATTTCCTGATCAATGGAAAGAGGTGGTGATATGTCCAATTAAAAAGAAGGGAAATGCAAATGAGGTGACTAACTATAGAGGAGTAAGTATAACTTCCGGCCTTTATAAGGTGTATACAAATATTTTAGAAGAAAGACTGAGAAAATGGATAGAAGAGAATGAATATCTTGAAGATACACAGGCGGGTTTTAGAAGTGGAAAAAGTGTAATAGACAATATATTTATTTTGAACAGTATAATAGAATTAAGACTTATACAGAAAAGAAAAAAGGTAATAGTATTTTTTATGGACTTAAAAGCTGCCTTTGATTCGATAAATAGGGAAAAATTGTGGGTGAAATTAAGGAGGATGGGTATAGAGGGTAAGCTGTTATGAAATATTAAAAGTATGTATAAAGAGACAAAATGTAAAGTTAAAACTAGAAATGGTGTTACGGAATCCTTTTGGATAACTAAAGGAGTAAAACAAGGTTGTGTCTTAAGTCCTCTGCTGTTTATAATATTTATGAATGATTTGGGAATTTATTTGAAAAAATGTAATGAAGGCGGAATTGTAATAGGAAGGGAGAAAATTTTTCAATTGATGTATGCAGATGATGTGGCTTTAATGGCAGAAGACGAAGAAGAAATGGGAAGGATGCTAAAATGTGTAGAGAATTTTTTGAGAAAAAAAGATTTGGTGTTAAATGTTAGTAAATCAAAAATGATGGTGTTTAAAAAGGAAGGGAAAGGCAGTATAAAAGAAAAATGGAAATGGGGAAATGAAAATATTGAAATAGTGAAAGAATTTAAATATTTAGGTATGTGGTTTACTCCTAAGAATAGTTATGGGAAACAGAAAGAAGAAATAAGTGAAAAGGCAAAATTGGCAATGAAGCAGGTGTGGTCATTGGTGAAAAGAACAAAGATGAATGAGGTTAAAATAATGATAAAGTTGTTTGATGTATTAGTTAAAAGTATAGTTGAATATACAGCAGAAATATGGGGATGGGAAGAAGATAAAAGAATAGAGAGTATACAAAATCAATTTTTTAAATGGTTATTTGAACTGAGAAAGAGTACACCAAATTATATAATATTGACTGAAATAGGAAGAGTAAAGTTGAAAGTAAATTTGGTGAGAAAAGCTTTAAAATATATTGAAAAGATTGAATATATGCAAGAGAATAGATTGGTAAAGGTATGTTGGGAGGAAATTAAAAAAATGGCTAGAGGGGGTAAGGGTTATAGATGGATTGATAAAATAAATGAAAATATATCAGAAGATTATAGAGAGATGTGGCGGGAAGATAAAAGAGTAAGAAAAATTAGTTTACAAGAATTAAATGAAAAAATAATGGAGACAATTGTGGCTAAGGAATTAAAGGAAAGGATGGATAGAATAAATAATTCTGTAACATGTGGAATATACAAAAAAATTATGACAAATTGGCAAATAGAAAGATATTTAACAATAGAAAATAATATTGGAGTAAAAATCTTATTTTTAAAGATCAGATGTGGAAATATTTTGATGGGAAATAATGTGTATGGTAGGGAGGAAGAAAGAATATGTAGAGGATGTAAAGAAGATGTAGAAACTTTAGAGCATGTTTTATTTGAATGTAGGATGGTAGAGGAAGAGAGAAAGAAACAAGTTATAGAAAGAAAAGAAAATTGGGAAAAAACTTACCTTGATGGAAACCAAATTAACTGGAAAGTATTATGTGTCATAAAAGATTTTTGTAAAAAAATAGTTGATTGAAAAGAAAGATATTTTGTAAAAAGAAAACGTAAAGATCTGAAAAATGAAATGGTTAAATATTGAAATAGTAGTAAATTTGAAAAGATGTTAAATTTCTTTTGTTTAAGACTCCTCTTCCAAATATGTAATTGTATTACAATAAATGGAATAAAATAAATAATAATAATAATAATAATAATAATAATAATAATATATTTACAAATTTATTTGTGACAACCAACTTTTTTTTCTAGCTTCAACAAAACAAAGTCCAGGAATCAATAATTGAATATTTATCAAACGTATTTCCGCCTTTTTTTACTTCTTTTTCCCACTGGGATAAATATTCCATCTTTTTCAAACGTCGACATCCTTTCGTTTTCAAAGTTTGCAAGGTCCATGTAGGATGTGCTTTGGAAATATTAATAACTTTTATTTTATAGTTCAAAGGAACGTACTCTATTCGCTGCTCTTTTTCTCTTCTGGTTCATAATCGTCCGATGAAAGATCTTCAATTTCTTGACAAGATACTGGTTCACAATCTTCATTCACATGAATCACTGCCTCTTCATTTACAAATATTTTTCATCCAGCTTTTCTAATGTAAGTTCATAGAGTTGCTGTCCTATCATCATAGCTTCGTGAGAATTTATAGTTAACGATTCTGATGCAATCAGATTATTTTCATGGAGCAATATTTCAAAATATACTACTGCATCCTTCAATCGCAATTTCGAAACATCGCTGTTCATATATTCGTCAATTTTCCCTTCAATCCCCGATAAGCTAGCAAATTCTCCGCTCTCCATTTTCACAGAAAAACGTTTTTATTAGCTGTTTTATGATTAAAAAACCATTATTGTTTCACAATTAAAAACGTCTTTTTTTTGTAACGGCTTGGCGAACCTCCGCTCATACTTGACGAGAGCCAGTGGCGCGAAAAAGATCTAGAACATTCCAAACCTCTTCTCACGTGCCTCTCTGCGCTCTGCCTACCTTGCGCACTATACGATAAATATGTCAGGTAGCCTCGAAATATTTTTTTTTAATAAAATAAAAAATAAAATAAAATACTTATTGCTTTTAAAAGGTTCATTCTATACAAAATATTTTGCAGAAAATACTTTATTACTCCGTAGACACTTGTAACAATAAAAATAAGTATAATAATTTTGAGAAAAATAAAATTTTGTGAAAAAAGTTGGTTGTAACAAATAAATTTGTAAATATAATGTATTGAATAATTATTTGGGTAAAGAAAAAAATTTTGTTACAACTGGGATTCGAACCCGCCACCTCACACTAATAATTTGATTGGTGACTAGCAACCACGCTGCCGTCTGAGCTATCGGATCGCTTACCATCACAGAAGAAAGCTTTCCCTTATATATAGTGCTCGAAACTTTAAACCGTCTTTTTTTCAAAATTGTATATTAACATCCTAAAGGTACACTACAACTATACGAAGTCTCGTATTAAACTAAAATTCCGAGGTCGTAATGTCCCCTTGTAAGACACGCGGATAATCCTGAAGTGGAGGAAGCATTGTTGCAATGGATGTCGACCGTCTGGGATCAAAAAAATTCCGCTAACTGGTCCAATATTACGAGAAAAAGCATCTGAATTAGCAACAAAGCTGAAGGCAACTGACTTCAAAGCTAGCGTCGTTTGATTCGACCGATTTAAGAAGCGGAATTCCATTCTGTTTGCAAATCTTCATGGATAAAGCCGAGATGTAGACATAGACATGGTTAACAACAGGATGGAATCAAAGTTGCCAGGCTTATTAGAGAATTATAGTGCTGATGATATCTATAACGGAGATGAATTCGGTCTCTTTTGGCGTTGTCTCCCTGACAAAACCATGGCAATGAAAGGTCAGGAATGCAAAGGGAAAAAAAAACAACAAAGAGCGTGTTAATATTTTTGTATCCACAAATATGAGGGGCACAGATAAGGTTAAACTTACAGTTATTGGAAAATTTGCAAAACCGAGATGCTTTTCTTTTTTCAAGAATTTGTCTGTTGAATACTTAAGTAATAGATCTGCATGGATGACAAAGGATTTCTTTCAAGATGTCGATAAACTGAACAAACGAATGGTAAAAGAGAATCGAAAAATTTTGCTTTTCGTCGATAACTGCAGCGCACAGTCAGACAATTTTCGTTTTTCCAATGTTCAAGTTTTGTTTCTTCTTAAAAATTCCACTGCTCTCTGTCAGTGCAGGAATTATTAAGTGTCTCAAAGGCTTTTACCGTACCAAGATAATTAAACATCTTTTATCATTGATCGAAGATGGTTAAGAGGTTAAAGTTTCCCAAATTTCTCTGTTAGATGCAATTATTATGTTATCTGCAGGCTGGCGTGAAATGAGTTCAGTCACTATACAAAATTGTTTTCGAAAATGTGGATTTGTCAAATCAACTGATAATACATGTGATGTGTCAGTAGAGGAAGAATATGAAGATGCATGTGATGAGCAGTTGTTACCAAATGATATGATATGCAATGTAAGTTTCAGTGATTATGTTGATGTTGATAGTGCTCTAATGACTTGTGCTGAGTACAACGAGGATGCAATCACTAAAAGCATTGTAGGCCAACAGGCAAACTCAGTTGAATCCAGTAAAGCTGAAATCGGTGATGAAGTAAGTGAAAATGAAGAAGCAAATGAGACTGCTTGTGTAGATTTACAAATGAAACCTTCACATTCACCATTGAAAGCAGCTTTTCGAACAATTAGTCAGTTTTCTAGTTATTATGGAGGTTCAGAGGACAGCAATATTGATAAACTGGAATTAAGTCTGTTAAATTTCCGTTTGATTAAGGTAACTCAGTCACACATTTCTGATTTTTTTAAACCTGTTTGAGTTAGTCACTTGCGTTATTCTACATTTGTTTTGATGTACTTCATTCCATAAAAAATTCAATCAATGTCGTTGTGCCGTAGCACTATCACTGTATACCATAAATTTAAGACTTGTTTTCTACATATGCTTACATATTCGCGCTCTCTTTATCGTGACTTTCAATCTCTACAGAGTAAATAATATTTATTTCAATTGTGAGAAATGTAATGATTGTTTTATTACTTTATCTTTTATCCTTGTCTGATGACAAATGTTTTGTAATTACAGTAAACCTCTTTGTGTTAATGTCAATCGTTCACTCATAGTTTATGTATAAGCTATTTTTACATTTCATGTCTATATTCTGTAAACTACACTCCTTAATATATGTATCTTAATTAATTGTAGTCGATGTAACAAATACGAATATAAGAGTAATGCAAAAGGCGGTGGAAACTAGCTTAATGTGTATTATGAATACTTTACAAAGTTCATATCATCGGGTAGCATGAACTTTACGCGAAGTTCATACTATCGGATATTATGATCATTCGTTTGTGTGAATCCTTTTCGGCTGCAAAATGAGATTCATACTAAGGAAGTTCGACTGTATCAATGTTCCAAAAGAAATGTTACCCGTAATCACCTACATTGCAGAATATGCTGCAAGAAAAGCTATTATAACAAAAAACTGCGAAATCTGCAGGTCATGGTTACAAAAATGGCTACATATCAATAAAGATATTGAAGTAACAGACACTTCATATGAACTCATTAATGAATTTGTTGGATGTATACATTTATATCTTTGAATTCTGTCGCATGCTTTTCTGTTGTTGCCCGTGTCGATTGTTGTCTCCATTCCTCTCGCTTTTTGTAACTACGGAGATAGCTTTCAGCTGCGACCTTTTTTGTTCCTTTTCACTATGAATAAACTCTTTTTTTTAACATGGTAGCAGAGATTCGTGGTTGTAAGTAAATGTTATTAAGTTGTTTATAAATATGAACTATAGTTTCTGAATGTATAATTAGTGAAAGGCAAGTTATGCAAAGATAAATCGAACAACAAAAGCATATAAGATGGCGTATGTGAAAAATGAAGACATTACAATGCCAATATTCGACGGAGCGAACAACTGCAATTGGAAAGTACGAATTTTGAAATTTTTGCAATATAAAAAGTGTAAATGTGTGGTTGACAGCGAAAAATGTCCTGATGATAAAATTGCCGAATGGGAAGAGATGGATGTCAAGGCCACCAATTACATTTATAGCACCATTACGAACAAGCAATTGGAGTACGTAAGTGACCTTGACGCAGCCTTTAAGATCATGTGTACGTTTGATGAAATGTATTTAAAAAAGTCTACCGCAATATGTATGTAGGAATAACCTCGATAGCATAAAGTTGAAAAATTAATCTGATATACAACTATTTTTTGACGATTTTAAAAAGACCATAAATGAGCTGTAACAAGCTGGAACTATCGTAGGTGAACAGGAAAAATTAAATTACATGTTGAACGTTTTGCCAGAAACTTACAGCCACATAAGAGATTTAATTGATGTGTTACCGGAAAAAGATAGAACTGTAGATTATTTGAAAAGTAAAATTAAACTGAAATCCTTGGATGAAAAATCCGTAAAGGAAACTGATGAGTCAAAGTAGAAGCCAGTACATCATATTACAGTAATAAAGTTTGCTTTAATTGTAGAAAGCCTGGACATTTAATGAAAAATTGTCGAATGGCAAGTGGAAGTCATGGTTATCATGGTCGTGGACATATTAGCAGAATAAATAGTCGTGGTAATTATTTTGGCAGACGAGCAAATTTTCGTAGATACAGAGGAAATAATCGAAGCTAACCAACTAATGAACAGCCAACAAACAGTTTTCATACTACAATGTTGAATACTATATCAACCATGAATAAGAGTCGTGCTTCAAACAATGGTCAAATAAATTGGCTACACACCATATTATAAACAGTGATGAATACTTTGATGCTTCTATTACATTAAAAGAACCTACAAAAGTCAAAGTTGGTGATGGAAGATTTTTACAAGCTACAAAAGTTGGCAGCATTACAATTTTCTTTGAAGTTCATGGTAAAAGTTCGAATGTAAGTTTGAAAATTGTATTTTATGTATGTGAAAGAAATGAAAGCAAATTTACTAAGTTGTTCCAGGATTACTGCCAATCATACGATAATCTCGGAAGGACATCTATCAAAAATTTATAGCCGGAATGGGAGACTTAATAGCAGTAACTAAGAAAGAGAATAGCCTATATATAATGAAAAGTTTTACTTTGACTGATATATGTTCAAATACAACTAATGCTGGAAACACATTAACGTTAAAGGAGAAATGGCATCGTAAACTTGGACATGTAAATTTTAAATATCTAAATATACTATGTAAGAATGAGTTACTTGAAGGTATTCCTAAAGAAATAGAGTCAAAATATATGACGTCTGCTATCTGCATTGAGAATAAAATGCATAATATACCCTTTCATAACAATAGAAGAAGAGCTGAAGATATTTTAGAAACTGTGTATACAGACTTGAATGGGCCAGACAGAACTACCGGATTTAATGGTGAAAAGTATTTCTTAAGTTTCATTGATGATTATAGCAAATTAGCAAAAGTTTACTGTATTCAGTCAAAAGATCATGTTGCAGAATGTTTTGAGGAATATATAAATGAGATACAGAATTTGACAGGAAAGATGATAAAAGAACTTAGATATGACAATGGAAAAGAATACTTAAATAAGCATATTTAAAAATTAGCCAGAGAAAAAGGAATTATGGTGAAACCTTGTCCAACATATGTACATGAATTAAATGGTACTGCAGAGAGATATAATAGATCAATTTTGGATATGGCAAGATATTTACTGGCAGAGGCAAAATTTGACAAACGATTTTGGCCAAAAGTGATAAAAACTGCTGCTTATTTGAAAAATAGAATACTGGCAAACACTAAAGAGAGGAAGACACCATATGAGATATTTTTCAAAGTGAAACCATGTGTTAAAAATTTACGACTATATGGAAGTAAAATATTTGTCAGAATACCAGAAGAGAAAAGATCAAAATGGGATAGGAAAGCTGAATTAGGTATTTTACTTGGCTACACAGAAGTTGGATATAGAGTTGTAATCAACAATAGAATAATTGTGCAAGACATGTTGACATAATCGAAGAGGACATAAAATGCATAGGTTTTAAAGATGCAGATGATCAAGAGCAGAAAGAATATGACACAAGCAATGGTGATGAAGCTGAAGATGAGAGAATGAGCAAAGATGATGAAATGACAAGCAATGAGATGAAGGAGAAAATGAACAAAGACGATGAGATGCCAAGCAAGAAGAGTAATTAAGATGATAAAATTTCCACTGAAAGAAGACAGTCTAAGAGAACAGTCAAAGCTCCACTTCGGTTTGATGAAGAATCTGGCTATCATTATATATGTGTTAATTATTGTGATGCTATGATTCCAGATACTTTTCAGGAAGCGACAACATGTGATGAGGCTCAACGGTAGAAAGAGGCTATGAACCGTGAAATGGAGAGTATTGTCAAAAATAACACTTGGACACTTGTAAGTAAACCAGAGAATAAGACAGTTCTAGATGTGAAGTGGGTATATAAGAAAAAGTCAGAAGATGTATACAAAGCAAGGTTGGTGGTTAGAGGTTTTCAACAAACAGAAAATATTGAAAATACTTATTCGGCTGATGCAAAAATGCAAATTTTGAAATTATTGTTATCATATTGTTGTCAGAATAATATACATATTGATCAAATGGATGTCGAAGCAGCATTCTTAAATGGTAAAGTGTTATTCTGAAGTTTATGTAAAACAGTCACTTGGCTATGAAGATGGAAGTGACAGAGTTTATAAATTAAACAAGGTATTATATGGTTTAAAGGAAAGTCCTCGTTCTTGGTATGAATGTTTTAACAATTTTATAACTAAATTAGGTTTTCGTAGATTATTGTCTCTATGGTAAGTAGAAAATAACTTACCCATATATATATTAGTATTTGTTGACGATTTACTAATTTGTTGCAAAGACAAACAAATAATAACTGTAATTAAACAAAAACTATGCAATAAGTTTAGAATGAAAGTTATGGGAAGAGTTAAAAATTACATTGGAATTGATATTGAATATGACTATGAAAGTGTGATACTATAAAATCACTAGCCAAAAAATATAGAATTGAGAATGCAAAATAGTATCATACACCTATGGAGATTAATTTAAAACTTGAACAGTCTGATGTAAATACAGATATTAAGTATAGAAACTTAATTGGCACCCAATTTTACATAAGTTCTGGAACTAGGCCTGATATTTCTTTCAGTGTTAATTACTTAAGCAGATTCCAAAATTTATAATGAGACTCATTTCAAATATGCATTAAGAATTTGATAGGCATGTATTTGTAGTTAACCAAAGATTTTATTTTAACACATTATCAGATTTGTATTATAATTATAAAGCAGATGTTATAGATTGATATTGTAGATAGAAAATCAACTACAGGATTTGTGATAAGGTTGTTTGGAAATATTATTTACTGGAAATCAAAGAAACAAAACAGTTTAACTAAATCCTCTACATTTGCTGAGTATATTGCCTTACTAGAAGCTGTATCAGAGATAAATTTCATACGTAATATTGTTAATGATGTTTTTGTAAAGATTAAAATATCTGTCAAGATTTATGAAGATAAATCAGGAGTTATAGATATAGTTAAATATGGTAATTTTACAAAGAATTCAAAACATATTGAAGTTCATTATCATTTTGTACATAAGAATTATGATAATGGAGTTATTGAAATTATTAAGGTAAATTCAGATGATAATGTCGCTGATATTTTTAGTAAAGCCTTAGGAAAAGTTAAGTTTGCTAAATTTAGAGTATCTCAAGTTTAAAAAACAAGTAATTGAATATTGATACTGATTGTAATTTGATATTTTAAGATAGCAAGTATTTTGTAATGAATAGAAATGTAAGGAGGCGTATTGGATGTATACATTTATGTCTTTGAATTTTGTTGCATGCTTTAATATTGTTGCCCGTGTCGATTGTTGCCTCCATTCCTCTCGCTTTTTGTAACTACGGAGGTAGCTTTCAGCTTAGACCTTTTTTGTTCCTTTTCAATATGAATAAATTCTTTTTTTAACAAAATTAGACAGATAGAAATTGACAGTGCTCTCAGAATCTGCGGTAATTGCTGTATCAATTGTATGGTACATTGTGAATCAAATAATTCAAAAGCACGTACAAAAATTTTTAAAATCCAACAAGCATTTAGCTTTATTAAATAAACTGGCAAATATTCAACTCAGCACTTTTTGCAGATTCGTCTTATCAGTGTGACTGCAAGAAATCCATCTATTATTGTTTACAAACAATTTCATTGACACCTTGTAAGATTTTATTAAACAACTAGCTGATATACCCGGCGTTGCTCGGGTTGTTTTTTGATGAAATTTTACAATTTCTGAATGTGAATAAACAGAAAAAAGAACACATGAAAAAAGCTTGCGAACTAAAGCCACGGCCAGGGGTGAAGAAACGTCTGATCAGATTATGGTTTCATTTTCTTTCTACTTCCTTCTTCTTTCGAAACTACACACACAATTTTTCTCCGTTTTTCTCCGGCACTGCGTCAAACCCACTCAGCTAAACAACATTCCAACATGAGCGAAGCTGAGTAGAACTAGTGAAGGGCCGTAGTTGGATAGGACAACCATTGGGAGCATTTGAAAAGAAGTCTTTTTCGTTTTTTGAAATTGGATTTTTACTATATTAATTCTAAGATTTTTTCACGTATTTATGTTTTCTGAATATTGATATTCAGATATTGCAAAATTTCATCAAAAAACAGCCCGCGCTACGCTGGGCATATCGGCTAGTAAATAAATCAACCATTAAGGAATGGCATAACCAAGTATCGGAAACAGTGGCGGCTCGTCCATAGGGGCTGCAACCCCTCCAGCTTAAAATGAAAGCTACATTTTATTATAGTTGTTCTTAATTTTTTTTT
>JAHWFO010042176.1:42096-93332 GCA_023313115.1 Rhysida immarginata | reverse complement strand
CCCCCCCCCCCGGCTGCTATGACCATCATACAGCAGACGTTAATCCAGGTCCAACCAGAGACCCAACTCGTCGGCCTCAGGCTATAGTCTCTGGATGGTCGTATTGGATTATAATGAATTCTAAAAAAAAAAGATACATGGAGACGCTTAGAATTAATACAGTAAAAATTCTTAATGAAAATTCGAAAAAAAAATTTTTAAAGGCTCACAATGGATGGACCTCTCCACTGCTAGTATAAATAATTTCTTACTCACGTAATCTTACTTTAAATGTACACTTGATGTTGTTGCAATTCCACTCTTCGCTCGATGTCTTCAAGCAAAACTTGGCCATTCATCACTATGTGCAGTCTAGCGGTCGCCGATTCTTCTATTTACTTGCTTACCATTTGCTCAATACAGCACGGAGCTAAAGGAAAGCTTCCTCTGTCGTCTTTCCACTCTTTCTCAATAGTCTGCTAATTCTCCAAATATCTCCAGTCACTGATCATTTTTAAAGATTTTCAAAAAACTGTTATGTACCAAGAACTCTCTTTTCTAAGAAAAGCCAGAAGAACAGGAATTTTATGCATTGTTACAATTTGACACTTATCTATATTGCACAAACTATGCCTTGCATTTTTGGTCATGAGATATATATTGTTGATCCTTGCATACTGTTGGTGCATTGCGTTTTGACACCATTGTTGATACCTACAGTTGCACAAAATTTTCCTTGCATTATTGGCCATGCGATATATTTTATTGGTCCGTGCAGAGTGTTTGTGAATTGCGTGTTGATACCATTGCTGATAAGATTTGTTGCACAAAATTTGTCTTGCATTGTTGGTCATGAGATATTTCTCATTAATCTGCCCTGCCATTACCATGAATATCGATTTTTTTATCAATAATTATTATTTTTTTGAAATCTGAGGTAGACAGTGACCTTCCTCATGCTTTGAAGGTCAAGTATACAAAATTTCATCAAGATGGGCATAAAACTGTAGATTTGGATAAAAAACAATCAAACCCATAAATAAACATCCTTCTTTGTATATATACGAGGGGAGTTCAATAATTAATGCAACACATTTTTTTTCTCGGCCACTTTTAGTTGAAAATACTGGACATTTCTTGTGGAACATTTTCAAACATTTCCGCTTCGTCTCGTAAAGTTTCATTCACGTCCGATATGTGACAGCGCTATAGTGAGCTGTTAAAGTGGCGTCTACAATGGAGGTGCGTTCCAAACAACGGGCAGTGATTGAGATTCTTTTGGCGGAAAACCAGGGCATCTCAGATATTCATAGGCGGTTGCAGAATGTCTACGGTGATCTGGCAGTGGACAAAAGCACGGTGAGTCGTTGGGCAAAGCGTGTGTCATCATTGCCGCAAGGTGAAGTAAAACTGTCTGATCTCCCGCGAGCTGGCCGGCCGTGCAAAGCTCTGACTCCTGCAATGTCGGAACATGCAAACACTCTCATTCGAGCAGATCGACGGATTACAATCAAACACATGTCTGCCAAATCACCGTAGACATTCTGCAAGTGTCTATGAATATCTGAGATGCCCTGGTTTTTCGCCAAAAGAAACTCAATCACTGCCCGTTGTTTGGAACGCACCTCCTTTGCAGACGCCACTTTAACAGCTCACTATAGCGCTGTCACATATCGGACGTCAATGAAACTTTACGAGACGAAACGGAAGAAATGTCCAGTTTTTCAAACCAAAATTGGCCGAGAAAAAAATGTGTTGCATTGCTTATTGAACTCCCCTCGTAGAAAAAGAAGATTTTATTAAACAAAAAAATGATTTGTTGTTAAAAAAATGCTGTGAAAGATAAGTAAAGAAACTAAGAACATGATTTTATAAAGTAATAGAAGAATCTAGTAAAGTTTTAATTGTGGAAGTTTTTTCTTTTTACTGGTCAATATTTCGTTTATACTTTACTAAATTTCATTTTTTTTATTTGTAATTTTCAATATAATAATCACACATTAACATATATAGTATTGTCAATACTTTGTAATTTGTGCACATAATCGTGGCTTAATGGATTACTCAATTCATTTTTATTCTGAGCATTAAGATGTTCATTGTGCTCCTACTGTAATGCACTGTTATGGAACTTCGCGTATCATAGCGGTAAATATAGCAACTTCCCCACCACTTTCTTTTGATTATTTTTAGATCTGTTTAAACTTATCAAGATTACCCCAGGTATCCGACCAAATCAAAATTACAGATATCATTTGCTTCTCAAGAAATAGACTTGCCTTTAATTAAATACATAAGGTGTCGATACAAAATAATAGTTATCCAAAACACATTATCACAAAATAACTGTCCTATTAAGAGTTTTCGTATAGTAGTGATCGTCCAGCTAAGTTTATCTATTAATTGCTTCGTACCAAACCATCGTCCACTTAATTACACTAAAAGTTCGATTTCTACCTTGTCTTCCTGGTGGTTGATTTGTTCGTCTTGCGTCGTTCCACTTCGGGTCCTTCGATGACCCTTTGGCCGCAGTAATCAGAATGGTAAAAAAAAACTTACAAATATACAGGGCGTTTTTGAATTGAGTACAGAATTTTTGGGAGATGATAGAAGAGGTCCTTAGAAGTATTTTTTGTCATATGATGATGGGGACCACCGGGACGAAGTGTGCGTTGGTAGGCCTAGATTATTTTATTTTTAACAATTAACACAAGCAATCTACTGTATGACTTTTACAGTAATTGTTCCAACTGACCGCCATTTGCTTCATAGCACAATTCGCAACGCCTTATGATGGATTGATGTACGCGTGGATACAGTTGATTTGCACGGTCGCTGATGATTATCATGAGCGAATGCGCCTGCTTCTCTTAGACGACGATCTCCTGCACCAAATGTTCGTGAATTGGGAAGAATTCTGTTGGGATAACGTTCAGCATACAAACGCCTTGCACCATCCATGGTACCAGCAGAACCGAGACACAGATGCATGTCTGCATAATCATTCCGTGTAAAACGATTCATACTGTTTATTTAACTTTACACATGTAAAAAGTACATCAAGTGAACTTTTTAAAACAAATCTTTACCGACTGCTTTCCCAGAATGCGATTAGTTCATTTACGTATGGACTAATCGTATTTTACAAAGGGGTTGGATGCCATGGAAACTCCTTGACGAAGTTTGTTTTAAGACTTTTCAACAAACAAGCACGTGCACCTTGAAATTTCTTTGCAAACAATTATTTTAAAAGTTATTACAGTAGATTGCAATGACGTATATTAAAGATAGACGCCGAATTCTATTGTTAACAACGGCAAAAAGTGAGCCATGATAGTTCTGGGCAGGAGTGAGCCGTGGAGTAATTAGCTGTCTGGCTGATTTGTTTTTGAAGATTTTGGGCCCGAGGAATTATGAATTCAGAACCATTATTCAAAGTTGTTCTGCGTACAACTATACAAACAGACAAGAAAAAGGATCAGAAATCATTTTCCACAAAAATAAATCAAAAATACGTAACTAAAATGAAAATGCGTTACTGAAAGACAATCGAAACGAAATTGAAATTGAAACCATGATTAAAAAATTGTTTATAAAATGTAATAAAATACTTCAAATACAAAGTAAACGAAAAGATAAACTTATCACTCCGTGAACGGCGTGTGAAAGAATTATTAATCCGCCACTCTCGTGTTTAGCCATGTGTTTTGTATCATCTTCACTCACTTTCAGCCATGACAGTTCTGGGCATGGAGCTTCCCAATTTGCTTCAAGTTACAACAATAGGATTCGGAGTCTATCTTTAATATACGTCATTGGTAGATTGCTTGTGTTAATTGTTAAAAATAAAATAATCTAGGCCTACCAACGCACACTGCGTCCCGGTGTCATTTGATTGTTCAATGCAGTATTGTAAGTAAACGGAGCTGCTGGGACCCCATCATCATATGACAAAAAATACTTCTAAGGACCTCGTCTATCATCTCCCAAAAAATCTGTACTCAATTCAAAACCACCTTGTATAAGATAAATATTTGGAATAATATTTGTAACAAGTTTTAAATGATGAAATTAAAACAGGATCTAATCAAGAATATTCCGAAAACTCGTTCTTTTTGCTTAAAGTTTTTCTTTTCTCCTATTATAAATTATGTTTCATAGTTTTTCGTTCTTTTTTTTTTCGTCGACAGCGTTCTCCAGGTGACAAGTTTACTCGAGAGGTAAATTTAATCTACATACTTTATATTGATCATGGTAATTATTCAAATTGTCGCGATCTCTAACTTTTCTTTCCAGGAGTTACGCAGCACCAGCGTGTTACTAGTAGGAGTTCTGGCTACGCCGACGGGGGAATCTGGTAAGTCAGAGTTACTGATTTGAATCAGGTAAGTCAGAGAAGTCCTGGCTTCGCCGACGGGGCCCCCCCCACGTCTGAAGTTATGCTACTTCAAACTAAGAATGTTATTGTTAGTTATGTTAGTAAAGGCGGGGACCGCCGGGCATACACAAAATTGTCGAATCGCAAGAGTCTTTCCTGGCGTTACACGTTCAACCACGACATCATTGCGGTTTTACAGTTGACGACGTTCGGCGTTTCCGAAAAATTCACTTTCTATTTAGGTTCTCGGTCCACCATGTATATGCGTTTTAGTTGGGGGTCCGGATTCAATTTTTCCTGCAAAAGAGATAAAGCAGCAGTAGCTCTTGTTCTATTCAAATTTTTGTGGTCATAATTTATCTACTACCTTACCGGATCGCTTTATTGCATTCACGAACATTCTTTTATTTTCTTTAGCTCCTCCGAAGACGTCGTAATTTTCCTACTTTATGGGAGATGTCTTGGACTTTCGTCTAATAGAAAACTATTCCTTTTGTTTTATATAACTAACTGGTAAGCATCCAAATTAAACTACATTAAACGATTATATTGTTCAGTTGTGAATTATTGCGCTTTCTTTTTCTTTTCACAGCCATTTAGCTGAATTCCCCAAAATCACAAAATTCGCCAGGCTTCGCCACATTTTCTCGGCTTTAAGTAAGCCTTCTACTGCTACAGGAACATTAAGTTCGGCATCTCTCACAAAATAAGACTCAACGAGTTGCCATAACTATGAAAAAGAGCTCTTCCTTTCCTCTCCTATGCCATTCCAAAACGTAAAGCACCCAAAAAAGCTTTCACGCTGAGAATGACATTCCCTCCGCCAACGATGTCTAAAGTCCTGTAAAACGTGAGTATTGTTATCATCTCCTATTATTTTCGTTTCATTTTACTAGCCAGCATTTTTTAAAAATATTTTCACTAAATAATTATCCCGTCCCAGCTATTCCACAGTAGTTTTCAATATTTTCATTTTTAGGTCAGAGACGAAATAAATCTCTTTATCTCTCAGAACGACGTCAGAGGACCTAGGCGCTCTCTTTTAAATATATTTCTGAAACTGATACACAATTATAAGAAAATTACAGAAATTAAGTTTATAGAGTTCTGGTAACGTCCAAATTCGCGACATTTTGTCTGTTTTTCCAATTTTTGGGGTTACACTACTTATGTTTACAGTGCGTTTTTTAACTCTTTGATTTGACCTTCTTAGACATAATCTTGAAAATGCCAGCGTAAATCACATCAAACCATTAATATAGAGGGTCTTTATAATTAAAGTTCCATTTTGACATTGCCATAAAAAAAAACTACTGGAACAAAAGCTATAATATTTGGCAATATTATACAAGAGGGCATGGGAAGTTCAGACCCACCAAAAAAAAGTTAGTTCAAAAGGTCACCACCAGCATGGAATGGCGCTCTATGCAATATTCGTATACGAAATTAGACATGAAGACACAGGTTAACAAGACTCCACCATATACTGAAAGCAGGTACACCTGAGTCTTCGTGTCTAATTTCGTATACGAATATTGCATAGAGCGCCATTCCATGCTGGTGGTGACCTTTTGAACTAAATTTTTTATGGTGGGTATGAACTTCCCATAATATTACCAAGTATTACAGCTTTTGGTCCAGTAGTTTCTTTTTTTATGGCCATGTCAAAAAAGAACTTTAATTATAAAGACCCTGTATTTTGTTAAGATGTTGAAATATAATTCTGGACTCTGCATTTCTAACTGTTAAACTATGCCTCTTTAACGCATAACTTGTACATGCACTTGTAAATAACCATTAATGTTTCATAAAGCATGATTATTATTCAGCCTCGACCTTACATGATCACTCCGACATCATGGACACCTTTCGACATCTTATTGCCTCTCTCCCATGACGTCTAACAATTTTCCCTGCTGCAGACGGCATTTATTCTGCTGGGGATAATAATAATTTTTTCTGCCATTAATGATAATAATTGGGCTTAAAAGCAAAGCAAATAATTTTTGGACGATGCAGTCCTGTTTAATAACTTTAATGTATATTGATGATTCCTCGAATAAATATCATCATCTCTGAGAACGAGTTTAAGGAAGGGGAGCAAACAAACATTTCATGCAATTAAGAGATCAATGTTATTAAAAGTAGCAAAACAAATGTCAACATCCTGGTGACTAGATCTGAAACAAGGCTGAGATGGCAACATTTATCAAAGCTTTCACTTGTTTCTCGCAACTTCTCGGACTCAATTTCTTCACGGGTATGTCTCGAGGAAAACGCCGACTACTAAGAATTGTGTTCGTTGTCGAGTTGTCGCTTTATGTCTTTTTCATCAGTATGTTTTTCCTAAGAGCTTTTTATTCTTTCAACATAGAAAATCTGCTGAAAGATTTCCTTGCTAAAATTACTGGATGTGTAGAAACATTAGGTGTTCTAATCCTGTACGTTTGTTGCTACCGAAAGCAGCACAAGTTGAAAGAGCTTTACCACTCAACTCGAAGGATAGTTTTCAAGCAAAACCTCGAAAATGAACTGCTGAGATACTTCCTCACCAACATAACAGTTCTAGGAATTTTTTGCGTTTTCATATCTATTGCCAGTATGCTGATTTTTACCATACACCCAACGAATGGAAACGCAGCCCGAAATAGTTACTTCTTCTTCCCCGTCCCTCTAGCAATTCAACTCATAAACATCATCCTGTGGGTTATCTTAAAAGAATCTCACATTGCACTCTTCATAATGACTATTGGCATCTTCTGCAAAATCCTATCGGGTTGTTATCAACAGTTCAACGCCCGTCTGAAATCGGAAATCCTCTGGGATCGCCATTGCCTCGAAGACAAAATCGTCCGCACGCGTAGCTACTTTGCTTTCATTTCATCTTACGTGGACAAGTTGAACGCCATCATCAAGCCTTACTTGGCAATCTGGATAGTGATCTTCGTCATTTCTATTTGTGTGAACGTCAACAACCTAAAATATAAACCTGAGGGATTTACAAACATTTATGTTTTCATATACTCTGTGGTCCATATCCTCAGAAAATTGTACTTAATGTACACATTATATATAGAAGCTGAAGCTGTGGCTGCAGAGGTAGGTATTATTTAACAATCAATTTTAAGGTAATAAGCACTGATTTAAGCCTAATTAATTAACCGTTTTTTGGAACAGAATGCAAGCTGGTTTTTAAAGAAAATACACAATCCGGCTATATTATTATGACCACCTTCTACTTGCTGTCTGAATTGATACTCTCATGGGTAAAACGAGCGATTTCAAAGAACTGTGTAGTTTTTGAACTGCCGGCCTGCTAAGATTAAAGTATAACAAACGGACAGAGTCCATGTCAATTCAGGCAGGGGAGTTACCTTCATAGTCTCAGATATTTTTGAATTGGACATATGTTAAAATTCAGGAAAAAGTAAGATACCCGTATTTTTTGATTTTGCTCAAAAATATTCCTGGCCAGAGATAAGGCTGCCAAAGATAGCGTCAAGGGTGCCATTTCGCACTTGCGATTTTCGACATAAATTTTAAAGTGCTCTATCTCTGGATCGAATAAAGATATTTTGTTGTGTTTTTTTATTTTAAAGATAATATTTTTCTCTTTGAAACGATATACTCTGTTTTTCCACTGAGAAGGAGATGTACTGCATTCCCTGAGAAGGAGAACTTCCACTTTTCAGTTTAACCTTCTTCCCCATGACGGGGTACCCGGGTGCCATTTTCGTTTTTAACATAAAAATTCTGTATCATACATTCGTATTTTTCCCGTGGTATTTTTTGACATCTCTAAGTTGGTAATCCTATGCAGTTTTATAAAAAAATAATTTAAAAAAAAGTTTGTTTAATTTCAAAAAAAAATTTGAAAGTCTTTTACACTTTACATCCATGATAAGGGCACCCGGGTACCCCTACAACTATTACTCAAGAAAACGATATAAAAATGATAAATCACACTTTAAACGAATTTTAATTACAAAAACGATGCTAAGATAATTACAATATCAATCAGTAAAAACATCAGTTCAAAAGCTTACACATTTGCAGAACAAGCATAACATTTTGTGATTGTTTTGGTATGCTCATCACAAACTGGGCGATGACAATTGGAACAAGATTTTCTTGTTTTTCTACGTTTTTTGGTGGATTTGCAAACATAACAACTTCCAGTTACTATAAGGCGACCTGAGGAATCTCTGCGTTGTTCTTCATCACCTGCAGAAATACAACTTGCAATAGGCCCTCACAGCATGCATTCTATTCCTGATTTCGTGTTGAAGTGCTGACAAGCTCGTGGGTTTCTGGACCGAGTTTCAATCGCTGGCATTGCCAGTTGTTTACTTAAATCTTTCAAAAACCCACGCCGGCTGTTATTTTTCTTTGATTCTAACGGATTAATTTCCATGTAAATGATATAAGCCGCTAGGCAAGCTAAATTAATCATATTGTAAGCCATTGAAACAGGCCACCTTCTAATCTTCCTCTTGGAAATGTATTGCGATACCATTTTATCTATATTGTCAGCACCACCTTTACCCCGGTTGTAATACAGAATGATTTCGGGCTTTTTCTTTGGTCCACTTACATCTTTTGTGTAATGCATGGTTGACAACAATATGACTGAGTTGTTAGCTTTTGGCACATACGACAGCATTGTAACTTTGTCATTGCTTAATCCAAAAAGAGAAGACAGTGGTTCTCTCGATTTGTTGGCGAGCATTTGTGGTGGTATGTAAGGTTTATTTTTTTCCAATGTCCCAACCATTGACAAACCCCATGAAAGTAGGAATCGTGCCAGAGGAAGCGTTGTAAAAAAGTTATCCATCACAACATTCCGACCACTTTTCTTGAATTGGCAGCACAGGTCTTTTACTACTCTTTCGCCTTGATTTTATTCACGACCTTCAGCTGATTTCCCGGTGTATATTTGTCCAGTGAGTGGATAAGAATTTGCAGCATCACACACCCACCATATTTTGATACCGTATTTTGCCGGTTTTGACTGCATGTACTGGGTAAATCTTGTTCTACCCCTAAATGGAAATAGCTGTTCATCGACAGTAAGGCATTCGGAAGGCACATAATGAGCTCTGAGATTCATATTCATCAAGAGCCATATCTCTGAAATTGCTGCTGCTTTGTCAGTTTTCAACCTATCTTGCCTTGCTGTAACATTATCAAAACGAAGAAACCTAGTTATTTCCCAAAATCTTTTCACTGACATAGATGCACGATATAACGGATTAGCATCACTCTTCCACAGTTCTCTGATGTCTTCTGAGCAAGAATGGTGAACCCCTGCTGTAATGAGAATCCCAAAATAACTATCGAATTCTTCGTCTTTCAACTCCTTCCAAACTTTGGGAGGGCTGTTTGGATTTTCTGCATTCCACTGAGAATATACAGATTTGGCTTTCCTGTTTGTTTCCCTGATTATGATATTGCACATAATGTTATCAAAAATGCACTTGAAGGTTTCAAGAACTGAAAGGGATTCAGTTTTTTTTATAGGTCCTGATTTTTGGCGTAAAATGTTTTGCTGTGGTGTTTGAGTACTGTCAGGACTTGTCAGATTCCATGCAGTTCCAAGCGTCCAGTGAATACCAGAAAATAAAACTAACACAAAAATTAACACTGAAAGTTTTCAGAAAAACAAAACTGAAAGTTTTCAGAAAAAATAACACTGAAACTTTTTACTAAAGTAAAAAAATTATGATTTTTGCTATTGATTTCGTATTGATATCAATAACACACATGTAGGTAAGTTATAAAAAATAATGTATGTTCATAATTCCCATGTCAATCAGAGATGAAGGACTTGGGTACCCGGGTACCTCGTCATTGATTTACTTAAAATTTCTCACCCATGGAGAAGAAGGAATTGATGTTTTAGAAACATTTCACAAATTCAGATATTTTTACAGGAATTGTATATGTAATGGTAGGCTTACTACATATCCTGAACAGTACAACATGCCACTTTGATACTGAATTTTTTTTACAATTTATTTTCTAAAAATTCATTTTTCGGAATAATGTGCCCAATGTGAATGAATAAAAATGATGAATGAAACTCAGTTGAAACTGTTACAGTGTTTTTCTTTTTTGGATTTATTGTTTTTCTAATTGATTGTTTTTTCTTTTGGATCTTCCATATCTACAATATAAAAGGGGGCACATGAATTCCTAGTTCAGTTGTCAAAAAACAAGCAAAGAGAGCAAGCACTCACCAAATTTGTGGTCCAAAATTATTTAAGCTTTGTGTGGTGTTTTGTGGAAAGGACTGACTTTGAAAAGTCTTCTGAATGGGGCCACAAGAGAATGAAGTGTGCTCACTATTTGCATATCCACATAAAAATGATATATAAGACTAGCAAAAAAAATGAATTTTTTCAGGTTCGAAATAGGAGTGCTCATTTCAAGTCTCTTTCCAAGCGAAGGTTCCTGTGATGACTTTTTGTGTTCTAAATGCTTTGACAGAATATCAAAAATTGTCAAAGTTCAAAATTAGCATAATACTCATATATACATACATCTCTAGGTGGGTTTAGAACCACCCACTTAGGTTGTAGTGTGAATAAAATTTTGATCTTCCAATGTGGAATATGGGATGTTCCTTCTTATAAATGGCAAAGGTTTCCGTAATATTGCGAGTCATATATTTTTTCATTTTCACTACTTTTACCCCTGAAACTGTTATAGTGATAGTGTCTATTTTGCTGGCACTCTGGAGAGAACAGTCCTATTGATCTTCCAGATAAAATGACTGTGCAAATTGAACATCAGCTACAATCACAGGGTGACCATAATATGAGGCGTTACGGATACGAGAGGCGAACTCAACAAACTGTGATTTCGAGAAACACGGTTTGAAATTTTTGCTCTTATTGCGACAGCGATAGGTTCCAGTATTCTTAGCTCTATTAACAAGCTAAGAAATAATGCTGGAATTCAGGCATTGCCCAAGAGTGATAACAAATGGCGCTCTCAAGGAGAAAGAGGCGTCTGTTTACATATAGTCCCAGAAACAGGAAGATCGCGGAGGAAGCGTCGTAGGCGAGTGCGCAAAAGAGAGAGGGGGAGATTTGGAAAAAGGATTCGGCTTAGGAGATTCTTGGTGAAAGGTCGCCTGGTTCTTCGCGGAGAAAAAAGAACTCTAATGAACTCCGTTCGAAGAGAAGCAGGAAGGAATGTTCGAGCAGAGAGGGAACAGCGAAAAATCGTAGTAACGAAAAACTAACTCCGCGTGTGAACACAGACAATGTACCGTCTATCCACAGCAACGTTAGTACTCCTATTGCTAATGATTTTTCTAAATTAGTTTGTTCTCCAGATATGAACTGCGAGTGGAATTCTACGGAGAAAGCAGCCTGTGCGTCGTTAGCTACATTCTGCCAGTCCACCGACCTGCCTGTCTCTCTTTCATCAGACATTGACGAAAAAGGGTTAGAAGAAACGCCCGCCATTATTTGTGAGAGTACGACCGATATTTTGGAGAAGAACGAGTGCGCTCCGACCGAGCAGAAGGCATCATTCCCCGAGGATACGCCCCCGTGCATTGGACCTGGATACGACTTTCAGAGGGTGTCAGCGGATTGCAGTTTTGCGCTAGTAGGTGTCTTCTACTTGTGCGTCATCGATTGTGCACCGTTCCTGTCAAGAGAATAACTCTCAAATTTTTCTGCCAGCGATATTATCGCTGAGTCTTTCCTTGGTTCTTCAGAGCCTACATAAGGGAGAGTCTCGGCACCTTCGCCCTAATCTCGAGGTAAGCCACTTTTCCAGTATTGTTTTAAAGAAAATTATTGTCACGCCCCAAGGTTGTTAAAGAGAAGGTGGCCTCTATCGGGGTGATCGATGGTCATTGGCTGCTGACGTGTGACGTCAACTGGAAGGTTGGAGCAGACGAACGCCATAGAAAACAATAGGGAATAGCGGGAGGACCCTTATTTTCCACCTATTTCTACTATCTATCACCAATATAAATGGAAAAAAAAACCAAGCCAAGATTTTATATAAATTATTTATTGGAATAATATGTGTTTAAAATTCAGAGATTGCAAATAACAGGCCTATTTATATACATTTAGCACTGAAATACAAAAGCAAATACTGTAACAGCGAGGCCACCTCGTCAAAGCAATTCTTTAACGATTAACCTGTTACAGTATTCAGTCATTTAGCATTAAGTGCTAGTACAGCATTAAAACATCTGCCGATAATTGTATAATTGTAAAAATATGATAGGAAGAAAAAAAAAGTAATGCCTACATACCCGATTGCTTTCTGTTTGAGTCTGACCGAACACTTTCGTTTTGCTCATAATACAATTTGAGAATGAAAGTGTATCCCACCTCGTCGTTTTTCCCAATGTGGTTTACAGAGTTTTCAAATGAATCTGAAGCCACTGAACAGTTTTAATTACTTGGTACAAGTGAAGGAGGTGAAGATGAAAGCGAAGAGTCTTGTGTATATTTTATTTTCTAAACTTCTCTCTCAGGTTTCAAATTTTCTCTTAACTTTCGATTTTCTCGTAGTGCAATCTTTTGGATTTTTGCGTTTTAACACTCGTATCAAGAGCACATCTCCTGCTCAAGAATTCTGCTCGTTACGAGTGTGCTCTTTTTCATTATAAAAAGGGGTGGGGTGTTTGCTCATTTAATGAAATTTTGCTCGTATCTATTGCCATGAGAAGAATAAATGCATGGAAATATAATAAATCCACTCTAGATTATAATATTGGACTAAAAATAATAAATAATTGCGATTATTATTAGCAAAAGCACATGGAACTCCAGCTATCTCAGCTTTGTTATGTTAAAAGGGACGGATTGCCTGCCAGGTGATGTCACAATCCCAGAAGGCAATGCGAGTGCTTTTGAGAGAAATCGGCCGATAGAGGCCACCTTCTTTTTAACAACCTTGGTCACGCCCTTTACATTTAATGCAAGTAAATATGAGTCTTACTGCTCGGCGCTCTGTAAGCCGTAATTGTTTGCAATTGTTAGTCCTATGAGCTCAATAGCATATTACTGGAATTGGAGGGGCGTAGTTTTCACCTAGTTTGAGATCTAGACAAATTCAATTGCTCTTTTCTTTAGAGAGATTCATTGTAACGTAGGTGGCTTTATAAGGTAATTAACTAGCATAAGTATTGCATTTATGCTTAGGATCTTTTGTAGTGGTTTGTTAATGGTAATTGGGTAATAGTATAAAGTCATTAAGATGCAGGCGTTGTTAGCTTTACTAATTAGGCGTAAATTATCTTTGCAGCTTCCCTTGCCTGAAAGATGATGTTCAACGCCCTGCGTAACCGCTTTCTGTAATGCGGCCAGCAAATGAAGACATCTTATCAACATCGGACTTTAAAACACTATTTGGTGGAAGCCATTTATTTAATTATCTCTTTGCATTGTTTATTGACTGTTATTGGAGAAATTCAAGTAAATCAAAATTGCCAAATTAATAAAGCCATTTTGATTTAATGCTAAAGAAATTTTTGAATATTAGAGAGAGGTTCAATGTTCTGTTTATTAGTTAAAGAACCTCTGGGCCGATTATTGTTTAATGTAACCCTTTAGAAGATAAATCATCTAGTCGTTTGTTTAGGGTATTCCCCGTGTTAGGGGAATTTCCTTTTAACCATTTCTTTTGGATTTGTGAGTTTATCTCAACCAATATGCCGGTAGGCAGTACCTGCAGTATTTGTTTAATTGTGTAGTTTGTTTATGGTTATTAAAATATCAAAAAAAATTATATGCTCCTTGTACATGTTTGTTAGTCACTCACACCTTCCACTGCGCGTGTTCGTGACAGAACGTTTTAATTTCAGCCTTTATTTCATACGATTAGGAGGGGCCAACTGAACAAAAATTATATATCTTATTCTTTGATGTCTGAGAAGCCAAAAAATAAAATGAAAAGAAATTGAACCAATGTTTAGTTCGCCCTTCGTATCCGCAACGCCTCATATGGCTCCACGTTTCCAAACACTCCTTTTGCAGCATTCGCTTTCTTATTTACTTAATCATGTATTTTGTTGGAGATGGAATGTAGTGAAAAATTTGTACCTTTGAAACGGACGCTGGAATAATTGTTAGAAGTTGCACCTTTTCGTTGTATGAATCACACGATTCAACAGCTCGATTGATGTTTGATATAAATTCGTGGCAAGTTTCACACGCTTCTTTAGGTTTCTTTTTCTCTGAAGGTGGAATTTTAAAATTGAAGAGATTGGTGAGTATTCTGTTGGTGTACCCACCCACAGCGTCAGTAATATCTATGCGCTTTCTTGATGCATAAAGCTTATGGTTTGACTTCACTGACCATGGTTTCTAAACAGGACTAACATCAACATCTACAGGTGACTGATTCATAGATTTTAATTCTTCTTCTGAAGATATAAAATCTTCATCATTCACACAATGGGAGACATCTTCTTGACGTTCAGTTAGTGTCATTTTTGATATTTTGTCAATGCATTTAGAACACGGAAAGTCATCACGAGAAATACATCAGTTTGAAACATAGCCTTGAAATGAGCACTCCTTTTCCCAAACTGAAAAAAGTCAGTTTTTTGCTAGTCTTTTTTATCACTTTTATGTGGATAAGTAATAGTCAGCACACCTCACTCTCCTGTGGTCCCAATCGGAAAACATTTCAAAGTCCGTTCTTTCCACAAAACACCACACAAGCTAAATACTTTTGAAGAATCAATAGGTGAACTGCTTGTTCTCTTTGCTTGCCTGTTGACAACTGAATTAGGAATTCATGTGGCCCCTTTTATATTGTAGATCTGGAAGATCCAAAATAAACAATCAATAAAAAAAAACCAATAAATCCAAAAAATACAAATATTTCAACAGATTCAACTGAGTTTCATTTATCATTTTTAATCAATCTCATTAACACATTTTTCCGAAAATATATATTTATAAAATACTAGCTGATATATCCGGCGTTGCTCGGGCTGTTTTTTGATGAAAATTTGCAGTTTCCGTATGTGAATAAACAGAAAAAAGAACACATGAAAAAATATTGCGAACTAAATCGATAGCCAGGGGCGAAGAAACATCAGATCAGATTATGGTTTCATTTTCTTTCATCATTTTCTTTCGAAATTATTACATAATTCTTCTCCGTTTTTCTCCGGCACTGCGTCAAACTCACTCAGCTGAACACAACATTCCAACATGAGTGAAACCGAGTAGAAAAGCTGAAGGGCCGAAGTTGGAGAGAACCATTGGGAGCATTTTAAGAGAAGTCTTTTTCATTTCTTGAAATTGAATTTTTACTATATTAATTCTAAGCTTTTTTCACGTATTCATTTTTTCTGAATATTCACATTCAGATATTGCAAAATTTCATCAAAAAACAGCCCATGCTGCGCTGAGTATATCAGCTAGTAATAACATCAACCATTAAGGAATGACATAACCAAGTACCGAAAAGCTAAACTAATCGTTGCCACAAAATTTTTGAAACATTTTAAAAATTACTGAAAATTTTACAGGGTGTCATAAGGGCTGGGCAGCAAGATCTCCGGATATGAACTCGATTGAGCATGTAGGGAAGAAAACGTACATAATAACTTTTTATTCGTTCTCATTTTATCATATCGAGTTGTTTGATATACAATCTGCTATATCTTATTATTGAAAATTTTTGAGGCCGTCATAATGGTACCATTAAAGCACGTGCCATTGAATCCATTTCCGCCATTATTAAAATGGTTCATTCGCGGAACCATCTTATCAGTCGGCGAACACAGTAATTAATACCGCTTATATCTCGTCGTTACGATTTCTTTGATATATTACATTATTTATCATTGAAAATTGCTAGGTGAAGTCATGAAGGTAACATTTGTGAAGAAACCAATGAACTGATTTCGATCATATTTGTGATTGGTTCGTGTCATGAACTAAATTAACCGACTAACGAAAACATATTTTGACAAAATTTCATAGCCTTAAAAGAGTTAGAGTTACGGTCAGACATACAGAGAGACAAAAAGGATTGTAAAAAAAGATTCTTTAGGTCATTAATAAACCATTAAGAAATGATATTACCATGATCCGAAAGGCTAAACTAAATCATTCACGGAACCATATTTTTCAACTGCCCCATGTTAACATTGAACGTTTCTTATGAACCATAATGATAACATTAAGCCACGAACATTTGAATCAATTTGGATTTTCATTAATTTTACGTTGTATTCATATATGACATATCATTCCAAGGTGTTTGACATATTGCATGCCATATCTTAGCATTGAAAGTTTCAATGATTCATAATGGATCCACTAAACCAGATGCCTTTCAAACTATTTCGACTAACATTAATTTTACGTTATTGTGACGTTTCACGTGTTTAAAGAAGAAGATTTGAATATTAATAGATTCATGTTGATAATAGATTCATTTGTTGTCTTTTGAAATGGAATTCATTATGACGTGTTTAATATAGGGATGATGATGTTGTAAGAATTTGTGTAAGGGAATAGCTTATAACTGAGTTGTTAATTGATTAAAGAATTGTATAAATAATACGCTTACAATGGGTATTCATCCAGAGGGGATGTCAGTGGAAATAGAATTTCTGATTATTGCGAATTATATTGATTTAGAATCATTTTGGTCTATGACATGAATAATAAGGTGAAGCATCATAATAAATTGTGAATATTATCTCTCATGTTTTCAAGAGGAGATGAAGGTTTATTAGGCAAACATGCAAATTTGGGAGTTTTTACTTCCAATTTCATTTTTTTTGTGGATGAAAGTGAGGCCGGATGCTGAGAGATGATAAGAGGCACGACGTCTTGGAGGGGGTGTGTGAGACCAATATCCCGGGGCTCCCATGCCGACGCATGGAAGAGCTCGCATTTTTGTTTGAATTTTGTTTGGGGAGGTAAACCTCGAATCTGATTCTTTCGATGATTGTAAGCTTCAATTAGTTGGAGGTCAGAAACCGTCAAGTGACCATTCACTTTGCATTTTTCTACAAATCAAGAAGGGATGTACCACCAGTAGCATATATGGACAAAGAAATGAGATGAATTCAAGCGGGGAAGTGATATTATGTGATACTCCCTAACATGAGAATATATTGATAAAATGAGATAAGTCCCAATTGAGAGGTGAAATATGCAAAGATATTCCCGTTTCTGTGAACATAATGGCAAGATGATCAAACTATGGAGATAAAATGTTGATATCCCACGACTTGGAAATTAATATTAAAGTTAGAATTGTATAGCTTTTTTAGTGTTTAACTTAAATTTAATCAGCAGCTGCATTTGGATTAGTTTAATCATTCATTTGCATAGTGATGTAGCCTTAGAGTTTAAGATTAGTTGTTAAGTTTATTTGCATTTACCCACTCCTTTGATTTTATTTTCTTGAATAAAGATTATTTTATTTGATTTCAAAACTTTGCCTTATTATTTCAATTGAAGTAACTCACTCTCGAGTTTTCCTTTACGATTTTATTTAATTCAAAATACACGTTCTGGCAGTTGATTATGTTGAAGAATTTCATGATTTTTTTTGAAAACTGAGCTAGTCTGCTTTATGGAGGGGAGGTCACTTGCATAATCGATTGGCAGACGTTACAATGGTGCCCAACGTGAAGAGCAGTCTTTCTTAGCAGAGGATGTCAATGTTACATTATATTCATTTATGACACATAATTCGAAGTTGTTTGATATTTTACATGCAATATTTTAGCCCTGAAATTTCCAATGTACCATAATGGTTCCACTAAACCTGGTGCCAATGATACCAATAAACCACGTACTTTTAACCAATTTGGATAATCATTACTTTTACATTATATTCATTCTTGACACATCATTTTAAGTTGTTTGATATATTAGATGCCATATCATAGCAATGATAGTTCCAATGAACCATAATGGTTCCACTAAACCTGATGCCTTTGAACCAATTTCGACTTATTTTTTTTATATTCATTCATGACACATGATTCCAAATTGTTTGATATATTACATGCCATATCTTATCATTGAAAATGTTTGAAGGTGTCATAAGGGTCTCATTAGAGCACGTGCAATTGTATCGATTATGATCATGCGCTGAACCATTTTATCGTCTGAAGAAAACAGTAATTAATAATGCATATCCCCACAGAATTCTGATGGTGGAGGACTTCCTGCAAAGTGAGGATATGCAAAGCATCAACTGGCCAGCAAGATCTCCGAATATGAACTCGATTGAGCATGCAGGGGTTAAAAACGTACGTAACAACGTATTATTCGCTCTTATTTTATCATTTGTTGTTCCTTATAATACTTGCTATATCTTATCATTGAAAAATTTTGAGGGTGTCCTACAGGTATCATTGGGCCACGTGCCATTGTATCGATTACAACCATTTTCAAAATGGCTCTTATAGTGGAACCATATTTATCAATTGGCGAAAACAGTAATTAATCTCGTCATTGCGACTTGTTTGATGTATTACTTACTATATCTTACCATTAAAAATTTCTATGTGGGGTCGTGAAATTTCCATTTGTGCACGTGCTATTGATTCAACTTATATTTTCAACTTATTCATCGACTGACGAAAACAGATTTTGAAAATCTTTCATAGTCTTGGAAGAGTTAGATTTTTTAGGACGGACGGACGGATGGACAGACAGACAGACAGACAGATTTCCTGACAGTGATTGTTTGGTTAGTTTGGTATTAACGTCCTTTTCAACTGCTATGTTCATTTCAGGACGGCGTTATAGGGGCCGCAAATTTTGCCTCGCAAGGGTTTTTTAACGTGCAGCCGGCAAACGACTACACGGGACCAACGGCTTTACTTCCCTTCCGAAGAAGGTGCGTGATCTCAGGTTTTCCCCCTGAAAAATCCTCGTCGTCCTCGGCCGGGATCGAACCCGCGTACTCGGGCATCAGAGGTGATCATGCAACCACTGAGCTACCAAGGCCAATTCCCCACACTGAGAGAATAAAGCACCTTTTGGTACTTTATAATCCGTATTAAAACTTCAATTTTTTTATATTATTAAAAATTTAAAATTCGCCGAGATACCCAGCGTTGCCTCGGGCTCTTTTGATGAGATTTTTGCAATATCTGAATATTCAGAAAAAAATACACATGAAAAAAGCTTGCGACCTAAAGCCATAGCCACAGCGTTAGTTCATACTAATGTGCAATTTTCATTGTTTTTCCTTCTACGGCACTGCGTCAAACCAAAGATACCTTTCTTCTCGTCTTTGGGATCATTTAAGAAGTTTTTTCGTTTCTTGAATGTCAATTTATTTCGGCCTGTGTTCATTCTGTAATTCTAAACTTCCATGTGTTCATTTTATTTGGTTATTCACATTTTGAGAATGCAAAAATTCATCTAAAAATTGCTCGAGCCACGCTAGCAAAAAGTAGATCTCGTTTTGAATGTGGTGCCATCTGGTGGCGAAAAATAAATTACCACCTTTTAAGATGAGTTTTAATGGCAATGGGCGAGTTTTTCGTTTCCGTTACGAATTGAGCAATAACTTTTCAGTCAGTTTCAAGAAACCCGAAAATGGAAGTTGCCATTACCCTCAGTGGAAAAACGTATCTGAGAGATGTTCGATACGAAATTGAAAGTGAAACCATGTTCGAAGAACTGTGAATTACAAAAAAAAAAGAGAAAAACTATGCATAGCCAGCGTGGGAAAAAACTAAAAAACAGTTTCCGCATGTATAGACATGTGTTTTCCTTCTCCAACACTCACTTCCGGCCATGTCGGTAGTTGATGGCGAGGCTTCCCTATTTACTTCAAGGATGGCAGCAGGAGCGCTGCCACCAGATATTCGAATTTTGTCGAAAAAAGACGAAAATTTTTTTGAGAAATGTCAGGTAGACAGTGACCTTTTGCTTTGAAGACTCAATGTGCAAAGTTTCAACTCAAACGGATGAATGGTATAGGAACGCCTACGATACAAACAAACCACAAACAAAAAAACATTCATTTATATACCCGGCGTTGCATGGCCTCCTATTTGATGAAATTTTGCAATATTTAATTGTAAATTTTCAGAAAAAATGAAGACTTGGAAAAAGCTTAGAATTTATTTAGTAAAAAATAATTTTGAAGATTCGAAAAGACTTCCTTTTAAATGCTCCCTATGGATGGTCTCTCCCACTTCGCCCATTAGCATTTTAGCTCATCTTCGCTCATGTTGGAATTGTGTATTGCTGAGTGAGTTTGACGCAGTGACGATGAAAAAAGTGGGGAAAATGTATGTAGTTTCGATAGTAGGAAGTTTTATGAAAATGATGCAATGCTTTTTTCATACGTTTCTTCACCCCTGTCTGTGGCTGCTGTACGCAAGCTTTTTTCATGTGTTCTTTTTTTCTGTTTTTCACATTCAGTTTTTAGTAAATTTCATCAAATTAGAGCCCAAGCTTTGGCGGGTTTATGAAAATACGGAACTGAAAGATGTTTGCAACTAAATTAAAATTGAAACCATGCTCAAAGAATTGTTTGTTTCACCCCGGGGTGGGCGTGTAAAAGTTTCACCCCTGACTGTTTCACTCAGGTTAGTCATGTTTTTACATCCCCCTCACGACTGCCTTCTTGGTTCAAGTTGTCTTTCAATTTCTTCTTCGGTTCTGCGTCAAAATCACTCAACTTTTCCCAACATTTTAACAGCAAAGACGAGTTAAACTTCTTTATGGCCGAAGTTGGAGAGGAGCACTTTAAAGGAACTCTCTTAAATTCCTCAACATGAATTTTTACTGTTTAATTCGAAGCTTTTTCTTGTGTTCATTTCGTCAGTTTTTTTACATTTAAATGTTGCCAAATTTTTTTCAAAATGCGCTTGAGCCACGCAAGGTGCCGGGTTTTTCTTTCAAAAGATGGTGACCAAAAAGAAAATTCATTCTTTTTTTTCGAAAAGAATTCCCTGATATTTAGTCATGTGTTTTGCATCCCCCTTCCCAGTGCCTGCTTGAATCAAACTGTCGATCTGTTTCCTTCTGCGGCTCTGCGTCAAACTTACTCAGCTTTTCTCGACTTTCCATATGAGCGAAGTCGAGTTCAGCTGTTAAAGAGACGTAATTGGAGTTTGGACTAATAAGTAAAACTTACTTATTAGTCCAATTTTGGTTTGGTTTGGTTTGTTTGGTATTAACGTCGTTTTTCAACTGCTATGGTCATTTCAGGACGGCGTTATAGGGGCCGCAAATTTTTCCTCTCAAGGGTTCTTTAACGTGCAGCCGGCAAACGACTACACGGGACCAACGGCTTTACTTCCCTTCCGAAGGAAGTGCGTGATCTCAGGATTTCCCCCTGAATAATCCTCGTCGTCCTCGGCCGGGATCATTAGTCCAAGGTTGGAGGGTCATTCGTTGGGAGGGTTTTAAAAGTCTCTTCGATTTTTCAATATGAATTTTTACTATGTGTTCATTTCGTCGGAATATTCACATTAAGATGTTGCAAAATTTCATCAAAAAAAGAGCTCGAGCAAGAGGTCCGCTAGAAGGCCAATAGAAGCGCCATCTATTGCCCAAAAAAAATTCATTCAAAAACAACATTCATTTTTATTTTCGAAAATAATTATTTTTTCGAAATCTCAGGTAAACAGTGACCTTCCCCTTGCTTTGAAGATCAAGTGTGCAAAGTTTCATTGTAATCGGATGAATAGTATAGGAGCGCATACGTAACAAACAAACAAACTTTCATTTTTATATATATAGACCTTTTTTCTAAAGTTTCGTGTATTTATCCGCATCGCGGCGCCATATGTTCGAATGCCAGCTATGGCGAACGGAAGTCGGCCTCCTAGCGGTAAATTATGGCAACTCCACCCCGAAAAAATTCATTAGGAAGCTAAAACCTTCCTGAAGGATGGCCGGCAATGACATCGAATTAACGTGTTTTATTTCTTTGACGATTATCATTATTTTTTTGGTTTCAATTTATTTTGTTTTTGCAAAAATAGCTATAACTTCCACCTCTATAGACCTTTTTTTTAAAGTTTCAGTATTTATCCGCATCGCGGCGCCACATGTTCGAATGCCAGCTATGGCGGACGGAAGTCGGTTTCCTAGCGGTAAATTATGGCAACTCCACCCCGAAAAAAAGGTCTATAGTTGTTATGAAAAAATTCAGTATCAAAGTGGCATGTTGTACTCTTCCTACCTTTACAAATACAGTTCCTGTAGAAATATCTGAATTTGTGAAATGTTTCTAAAACCTGTTAAACTCAAGAGCGGAAGTTCTCCTTTTCAAGGAATGTAGTACTCAACAGTAAAAAAAGTTGGGGATTTTTATTTTTGAAAAAAAAAAAATTTTGAATTAAAAAAAAAAGCATACGCCTGCAGCAAGAGAACTTGAACACACATTTCAAAACAGAGTATATCATTTTAAAGCGATAAATATTAACTTTAAAATAAAAAAACGCAACAAAATATCCCTAACCGTTCCAGAGATAGAGCAATTTAAAATTTTTGTCGAAAATCGCAAGTGCGAAATGGCGCCCATCTTTGGCAGCCTTATCTCGGGCCAGGAATTTTTTTTGGCAAAACTAAAAAATACGGGTACCTTGCTTTCTCCTGAATTTTAAAATATGACCAATTCAAAAACATCTGAGACTATCAAGGTCAGATTTTTTCTTTGCCTGCCTGAATTGATGTGGTCCCTACCATACTTATTATTTTTGGGTGATGTCAAAATGCAGAGTACCCCTACCCAACAGGGTACCCAACGTGGTTTAGAAATTAATGTACCTAAAATAAAAATTTCCATCAATATATGAAGACGGTAAAAATATATATGCTCTCACTCAAATCAAAACCCTTTTAAGCAACTCATCTCTAGAGAAATTTTTTTTTCCGTTTTTTCGACGTATAACCATTTTTCTCATCTCACTGTAATTGGCCAACCTAAGCGATTATCAAAGTTTGAGTTTTCGTTTCACCACCTAGACCTGCGATAGATTTTCATCTCGGTGTTCTCATTTTGAAATAAAATGATAAATTGGACACTGTTTAAGTCCATTAAACAGTATGTATTTGATGTTTATGAAAATATACCTATGTAAGCAGAATATATAAAATCAATAATTACTTTCGGATATGATTACCGTGTTTCTATTTAGGCTGTTCATAAACCATAAATCGTTCATTGGTGATCATAGTTGAACCCCAGTCTCCCTAAAAATTTCGTGGTCAGATAAATCAGTGCCCCCCTTCTCATTAACGAAGGCATTGAAATGCAGAATTTTGAATCATTTGAAAATTAATAATACATGGTCAAACCCTGACTTCCCTCTCCCAAATTGACGACGGGATTTATGAGCGCACCCTTTTCGTCATTCTCTTAATATAGAAAATATTGTAAAAACGTATTATTTAGTGTAGGATGATATAGAAGATAAAATTCAGTGGGTTGATGTAATCAAAGATGAAGTAAGGAAATTTAATTTATTGAGACAAATACTACAGTTCTCGGAGAGAGATTCCCAATTTTAACTGAAATTTGTTAACATTATATAACTTGTAATAATCCAGAAATTTATTCATTACAATGTTAACGTTCCTTTTTTATTTAGTTATATTTTAAAATAATATATATATATATATATAATAGTCTCTGTATGTCTGGCACACCTTACAATTCGTTACCCCCTCACTATAAAAAGGTTATATGTGGGTAAGTGTGTAGTGCAACACCAGTTAATGTGTTAATGCATATTCTATGGCAATATTGTATATTGTTTATTTTACTAATTTGTTATTGAAATCTTGATGAAAATTTTAATGATAATTCAGGTGGACCCTGGGAAGATTTTTACCCCTTCATTTCCGCAATCACTGTTTAGTTTACTCCGTTTGTTATTTGTTTGTAATTTTTCCACCCTGTTATTTGTTTGTAATTAATCACAGCATATGACAGCTATAAGTTTTCGTCCGTACATTTCGAGGCATGAATGAAACACTGAATTCATGTGGTATAAAGACATTTCATTTATAATTAACTTTATTTCACACATAACCTATGTCACCAAAACGAAACAAGAGCTTAGGCCGTACAACTGCTGCAGCCAAACGAGTTGCTTCATCTCGCAGAAATGAATCGCAAGAAGAACGTCGGCAGAGACTTGCTCAAGATCAAGCTATACATGCTGCTGCAAGAACTACTGACTCTCAGGAAAATCGACATCAGAGACTTGCTCAAGATCAAGCTAGGCATACTGCTGCAAGAGCTGCTGAATCTCTGGAGAATCGACATCAGAGACTTAGTCAAGATCAAGCTAGGCATGCTTCTGCAAGAGCTGCTGAATCTCAGGAAAATCCACAGCAGAGACTTACTCAAGATCAAGCAAGACATGCTGTTGCTAGAGAAGCCGAGTCTCAAGAACAACGACAGCAAAGATTAGCCCATAACCAAGCAAGGAATGCTGTTTCTAGAAGACCACTAGCAAGGACCCCTTTTCAGGCACCTGGAGCTGCTTTCCTATATAACTCTAGGGTTGATTATGAAGCAGACAATGTTGCCCAGATTGGTTATTTATCAGTTGTTTGCCATTTCTGTAGAGCCAAAAAGTTTCCAGGAGAAACTCAAAGAATGTACTGTTCAAATGGGAAAGCCAGACTGCAAAGACTGGAGCCTCTACCACAGCCTCTAATGGAGCTTTTGGAAGGTCAGTCGCGAGAGGCTAAACACTTTCTGTCAAATACAAGGCAGTACAACTCTGCATTCCAAATGACATCATTTGGCGCGTCTAAAGAGGTTATTGAACCTGGATTTATGCCAACATTCAAAGTCCAAGGCCAAGTGTATCATCTCATCGGATCACTTTTGCCAGCTCTAGGAGCAGATCCGATAATATTTTATGGGAAATAGCGAAGACGAATGCAGCAGAAGAATGCAAAACTTTCAAAATCATGACAGAGGAATTCTTTTACAGCTCCAACAGCTGCTTCACATGCACAACAATTTGGTGAGAGGTTTCAAGACTGCAATGGAACAGCCACAAGAGACAGCAAACTTTCGTATTGTCATCAGCGCAGACAAAAGACCATCAGGAGAACACGAGCGAAGGTTCAATGCCCCAACTGCCAATGAGGTAGCCATTCTTATGGTTGGTGAGCCTTCAAGTTATCGAGATATTGTCATCAAGAGCAGAGACAACAGACTTCAAAGAGTTTCATCCACACACCGTTCTTATGATGCCTTGCAGTACCCCCTGATTTTCTGGAAAGATCAGAATGGATATTGATTCAACATACCACAAGTTAAGCCGGATACTGGCCAGCAAATTCCCAACAAAAAGGTTTCTTGCAACGACTTTTATGCCTATATGCTGATGATTAGAGATGGTGAAGTGAACCCCTTACTATACTTAAAAGACTTATTTCATCAGTTCTTGGTGGACATGTTTACCAAGGTGGAGTGAGAACGATTATTGTACATCAAAAACAATCAGCAGAAGCTGAGAGTAGAAAACTATGTTCACCTAATGGATGCTGTTGCTGGTGATGGAGACATTGCCAACATGGGCAACTGGTTATCTTGCCATCCAGCTGCACAGGTGGGCCACATACAGCTATGTAAGGCCTGATCTGTTCATCACCTTCACATGCAACCTACAGTGGGGCGAAATTCAGAGAGCTTTTGCCAGGACAGAAACACTATCATCGGCATGACTTGATTGCACGTGTCTTTCAGCAAAAGGTGAAAAAGTTGATGGCCCTTATCACCAAGCACTTCGTATTTGGTCCAGTCATCGCCTTCATTTACACCATCGAATGGCAAAAAAGAGGTTTGCCTCATGCGCACAGTCTGATCTGGCTACAAAACAAAATCCACCCTAGCCAGATTGACTCCGTCATAAATGCAGAAATACCAGATCAGGGCTGTGACCCAAAACTTTTTGAAACAATTATTAAAAACATGCTACATGGACCTTGCGGAGCTCAGAACATGAACTCACCTTGTATGACAGATGGCAAATGCAGCAAACGTTAACCAAGACAGTTTCTTGCTGAAACTAGAACTGGAGAAGATGGCTTACCTAGCTACAGAAGACGAATGCTTGGACAGGGAGGCTTCAGTGCTGAGATCGACAACAGGTGGATCGTCCCATACTGTCCTTTGTTTTCCAAGATCTTTAAAGCACACATAAACGTAGAGTACTGCAACTCAGTCAAGTCAGTTAAGTACGTGTGCAAGTACGTGAACAAGGGCTCTGATATGGCCATGTTTGGACTCCAAGATGTCAACAAGAATGATGAGGCCACGCGGTATGAGATGGGTAGATACATCAGCAGCAACGAAGCAGCCTGGAGGCTTTTCCAGTTTCATCTCCATGAACGAGACCCAACAGTGGTTCACCTTGACGTTCATCTCGAAAATGGCCAGAGAATTTACTATGATCCAAGCAACCCATAGCAGCTTCAGGAACAGCTAGCTACTCCAAGGGCAACAAAGCTGACTGCATCTTTCAGTCTCTGTCAACAAGACCAACATGCTGCAACACTTCTCTACAGTGAAGTTCCACAGCACTACACATGGCGGCAGAGGGCCAAGAAATGGCAAAGAAGATTCAGCGGAAGAGCATTGGGACGAGTGTACACTGTTCATCCCAAAAATCCCGACTGCTACTCTCTTCGCCTCTTGCTACACAACGTTAGGGGAACAACCAGCTTTCAAGCGCTGAAGACCGTCAATGGTCAAATCTGTGAGACTTTTCGCCAAGCATGCCAGCTAAGAGGCTTTTTGGAGGATAATGCCCATTGGAACTTGACTTTGTGTGAAGCTTCTGTTTCCAGTTCTCCAACTCAGCTTCGGAATCTTTATGCAATCATGCTCACAACATGTGAAATGTCCAACCCACGACAGCTTTGGGAAAAAGGACAAGGAAGCAATGAGTGAAGACATCTTGATCAAGATTCAGAGAGAGAATCCTAGAATGGATATACCTTACTCGGATGCCATTTTCAACAACGCTCTCATTATTTTGGAGTACAAAGTTCTTCAATTGATAGGAAAGAAGCTTGGCACGTATGAGCTGCCAGTTCCTGCTAGAGACCAAGATGCTGTCTTGGATCAGGAAATGTTGAGAGAAACAAATTTCATTATGGATGAACTAGAGGCATTTGTTGCTGAAAATGGGCCAAAGCTACTCGATGACCAAAGAGCTGCTTACGACAGAATAATTGATGCTGTCAGATGAGAGACTGGACAACTTTTCTTTCTTGATGCACCAGGAGGCACAGGAAAAACCTTCCTGATCAACATTCTGCTCGCAGAGACCAGGCAGCACTGCATAGCTCTTGCTGTGGCATCTTTTGGCATTGCAGCAACACTTCTTACTGGAGGCAGGACTGCACATTCAGCTTTTAAGATTCCCTTGAACTTGGCCAAAACAGATTCTCCAACATGCAATATTTCAAGGAATTCAGCCATGGCCAAAGTTTTGCAACAAACACGGCTCATTGTCTGGGATGAGTGCACCATGTCACATCGCAAGGCACTGGAAGCTGTTGACCGTCTCATGAAAGACATCAGAGGCACTGACAGTCTCATGGGAGAAGTGACTATAGTACTTGCAGGAGACTTTCAACAGACCCTTCCCGTCATCCCAAAAGGCACAAAGGCTGATGAGCTGAATGCCTCTTTGAAGACCTCTTTTCTCTGGCAACATGTTCAGAAACTGGAACTGAAGATCAACATGAGAGCCCGTCTGTTTGGAGATTTAGCAGCTGAGCACTTTTCACAGCAGCTGCTTGCTATTGGGTGCGGAAGATTGCCTTTCTTCCAACAAATCGACATGCATCAACTGCCATGTGGACAGATGGTTGACACAATCGATGAGCTCAAGGCAAAAGTCTTTTCTAACATAAACAATCACTAGAAAGACTCCAATTGGTCGTGTGAGCGTGCGATGTTTGGCTCCAAAAAATGACGAAGTCGACAAATTAAATCTAGATCTTCTAAAAATGTTGCCTGAAACAGCAAGTTCTTTCCGCTCCATAGACGCTGTTGTCAATCAGGATGAAGTTGTAGAGTTTCCGACTGAATTTTTAAACTCTATTCAGCCACCTGGAATGCCACGGCACAACCTTATACTCAAAGAGGGAGCTCTAGTCATGCTGCTGAGAAACTTGGACCCTCCACGATTGTGCAATGGAACAAGGTTAATCATCAAAAGCATGAAGCCTCATGTTATCGAGGCTATGATCATCACAGGGAAATACAAAAATGAAATTGTGTTCATTCCAAGAATCCCATTGATTCCATCAGATTTGCCATTTCACTCCAAGAGACTGCAATTTCCTCTAAAGCTCAGTTTCGCTATGTCAATTAACAAGTCTCAGGGACAATCTCTTAAGGTTGTTGGACTTGATCTAAAGTCTCCTTGCTTTTCTCATGGTCAGCTGTATGTTGGTTGCTCAGGAGTTGGTGGTCCACGATATCTTTATATCTACTATAGCCAGAAAGGCTTTATTAAGAACATTGTCTACCAGGAAGCTTTGCATTGACTAATTCCATGTTTTGAAGGGGTATGTGTTTAACTTATGTTTTATGGCTTTGTTCAACAGAATAAGTTCTTTCAATTAAAACTATTCTTGACAAGTGTTTTCATTTACGTTAGCTTTTACTGTTTACTTTACAGCTTAAAAAAACCCCGAGCAACGCCGGTATTAAGGCTAGTTATAAATAACAAAGAAGGTTGAAATAAAAATTAATAAGTCCACAAACCCACCCACAAACCCTCTTCTTTGTATATATACAATATTGTAGAAGTTTAAGATAGTTCTTAGATTAACTTTTACTATTTGCCTGTGATGCGTTAGGTGAAGTGTAGCGATTAACGTTTATCAGATTCTTTCTATTCTGTTGAATATTTTGTATTATATTAAGAGAAGTCTGAGTGATGGTCAAGTGTAGTCAAATCACAGTTCAATTTGCAAGTGATTAAAGTAATGATAAACCTGCATAAGTTAGAAAATAAATTAGAACAAATAGTGGTGTTAGGGCTTGATTGAAAAAAGAATATAGTTTCAGGGTGATCCTAAGAGTTTGATTAGTTTATGTACTTGTAAATAGAATCTAATTAAGATTAAGAAATGCAGTGTGCATAGATAATTTGTTTAGTGTGCTTGCTTGTGCATGATTATTGTGCGAAGAAGAGTGCTTATACATTTTTCTTTATTGTCTCAAAAGTTATATTTATTACTTTTGAGAGTTGAGGAAGGGGACATATGTGACAAACCAGTTGTCACAGAGATAATAGTATTATTTTCTGTTCTTTCCTCTTTCTCTTCTGTTCCCTTTCATTTCGTTCTATTCAATTTTCCTTCCATTTTTTGTTTGTTTCTTTGGCCCCGTTTGGAAACGGTTGCTTTGGCAACCTCCCTTCTTTTCGAATCACACATCCACTGGGGGGAGGGGTGCGCGAGAATAGCAGCGATCGATATGCCATCTTGCTAAGTAGATGCGGATAAGGGCCATAATCATTCGGACATAAGCAGACTATATCGATGACAGTCTTATAATTTATTAATGACAGTCTTATAATTTATCGATGACAATCTTATAATTTATCGATGACAATCTTACAATTTATCGATGACAATCTTATAATTTATCGATGACAGTCTTATAATTTATCGATGACAGTCTTATAATTTGGTTGATTGAGTTGAGCAATATATTAGCACTGTCAGTGGCTAATATACAAACTTTTACTAGTCGAAACACAACGCAATGTACATTTTCAGATCGATCAACAAAGCATAAGCGTGAAGACCACGACGGTAATAAATTCGTCAGTAAAGCAGTGACAATTGAATACCACAGGTCAACACATCGATCAGCGCAATAAATAACAACTACTCTACTGCGAAGATAATCCCCAAAGCCTACTGAAAATTGAGGTGGATAATCCACCGTGGATTCCAAGAAAGCAGTACTCCGGTGATTCTTTGGTTCCCGAGTTTGACAAATGCGACTCCTTCATTGGGATAAAAAGTGCATTTATCAATGAACGTAACATCATTAGTGAGACAATCGATAAGTTCAATTGATCTCCAACATCATATAAGGTATAGTGACTATTAGTGAAATGTTTAACTCACAGTACTGATACTCAGGGACAGTTTATTTAATGGACCATATCGTGATACGCGCGCACGAACTGGTGGTATATTTGTATAACGCCATTACCTGTAAAAGGCATCATGCAGTGTACCCGATTGCCTTGATTGTGAAGGAAAAGCAGCTCCAAATATTACTTGTTTTTTTCCAACTAATAAAGAGTGAAGGAAAAGATCTTCATCAAAGAGGTTTTTATAATGCTGTATTACAGCATTCACATGATGACAATTTTCACTGAGGCTGCAATAATAATTTATACTTAGAAAAAGTATAAAGAGCAACATTAAATATTTAAACTGAAATAGGACCAACCTATCAATTAGCCTTTTTACAATTAGAACTGCGCATGCGCCAAAAATACAACAGCACCTCACAGTAATAACTTTTGCGTAACCATACGGCAAACAATCGCAGGATTACATGTATTATAACCACCAAAATGCTTGTTTCCAAGTACTTTTAAAAAATAGGTTTCTAGAAATTTTCTACTGCTATAAGTTAGTTGAAATAAATGCAGGGTCCATATAGCAGGAACATACATTTTATTGTCATACACGATTCGATACTTAAATCATCATCAGAGATTTTAGTGTAATGGAAATACAGTTAATTTTGAAAATAACAATGAAGGTAAAGTGATGGTATAAATCACGGTATAAGAAGGAAATTTTTATATTGTAGGATATATTGATTGTTAGAGATTGTTGCTTATGGAGAATTTTGATTGTATATTTATATTTTTTTAAATAAGGTGTGTATGTCATGATTAATTTGGGAGTTCATTATTTTAGTTTTATTTAGTTTATGTTTTTACTTTATTTATAAAAAATATTGACAGGTTATAGTGAAATGGAATGTATAATAAGGCTGAAGGCTAGCTTAAGCTGCCTTATGTTTGCTGTACGGCTTTGACCGAATTTAACACAAAGAGCGCTTCGATCTAATTGTGAATAAAGCTCTATAAATACAAGTATGGAAAACTGACGCCATTTTTGGCCTTTACGTTGGTTCACTAACTATAGACTGCTTATTAAAATTCGTTTTTTATGTAATTTATGTATACTTACGATGAGCATTAAATTGCATAAAAAACGAAGAATTTTCGATAGTTTTAATAATCAGGTGAGCCTACGAAAAGGCCAAAAATGGCAAAAATGGCTTCAGTTGTCCATACTTATATATATTGTAAAAAGGCTAATTATAAAACTTTAATTGTAAAAAGGCTAATTATATTTAAATTACAATTATTTTTTATTAATTATTATTATTATTATTATTATTATTATTATTATTATTATTATTATTAGGGTTTTAGCATCATCTAAAAACCTATTACGGACGGTACAGATATATGTAACATGTATGTCACACGCCATAACTTTTGAAAGGATTGACGTAGAGGCATAAAATTTTCTACACAAGTAGGCCGTATACAGAGAACGGAGCGAAAAATATAGCAAATCCTCTAGGGTGGAATAAACCATGTGCTTTGGTGGTTTACCCAACTGACTTCCTTTCATGTCTGTGTAGTTTTGATTGCGTTTGAGCAATTTGTGACGTCAGAGTTTGGCTGTTTGACGTCAGAATTAAAGAACTCTATTTGAAGTACAGCGAATCCTCCGCTACTGCTCGTAACATTTTGATGCCATGAATTTTGATAGGATTGACCTAGAAGCTTGAAATTTTCTACATACGTAGATGCGAAAAATATAGCGAATCATCTAGGGTGGCGGGGCCCCTCAAGGGCCACATGTATGAATTTTTTATCTTTTGAACAAAGAGGGCAAAAATCCTGAAATTTCGTAAATTTGTAAAGCGGTTCTAAAAATATAAAACCAATCTACCGGGTGATTCAGTCAATTTCTGACCATTTCATTCGAATGACTGTATAAGGGATAAACAATTTAAAGAATATGAGCACCATGTCGAATTTCTAAATAGTTGGAGTTTGTATTGTTGCAACGGCGCTGCATGAAAATCGTATTGTTGAGAAATGGCGCCCGCTTTATCAACAGAGCAGAAATGCAAGGTTGTCGAATTGTATTTCGAGACAAAATCACCTGTAACCGTGCAAAGAAAGTTCCGGAAGAAGTATAAGTGTCAAGACGCACCAGGCGGGCAAGCAATCATGGATTTTGTCAAGCAATTTCGTGCCACTGGATGTGTTAATGGCAAGAAAAAAAGCGGGAGCAAAGCTCGTGTTAGAACGGCCGAAGTTGTCGAAAATGTTCGCACAAGGTTGGTCGATTCCACTACCAAAAAAATCTGTTCACCGCCTATCCATTGAAGAAGGGCTGTCGTATACCACTATGTGGCGAACTTTGAGAAAGGATTTACACCTGTACCCTTATAAGATCCATGTTTATCAGGAGTTAACAGATTCTGGAAGACAGAAGCGATAATCGGACAGAAATCCTGGATAGAGTTATGAACAACTTCACCATTCGGCTGCGAGCAGTTCAAAACGTTCGTGGTGGCACATTGAGCATATCATCAAGACTTTTCTACGGAAATAGAAACTCCGAACTGCCTAAAATATCATACTGAAATGCTAAGTTTGTAAACATTAATGGGTCAATAAATCATAGTACTGAAATGGTCAGAAATTGACTGAATCACCCTGTACAAGAAAAGTGATATAAGCCTCTAGGGCCCTGCCGGAGGTCCCGAGGCCTCAAATACAATTGAAGCTATAACATTTGAACGGAACGACCTAGTAACCTGAAATTTTGTATATTTATAGTATGGTACTAAAAAATTGAAGCAATATACAAGAAATGTAATTGTAGGCCTCTGAGGCCCGCCAGAAGACTCCGAGGCCTCAAATACAAATCAAGTTATAACTTTTGAACGGCAAGGGCTAGAAACCTGATATTTAGGTATATTTTTAGTTTGTTACTAAAAAATATAGCCAGTATAGAAGGAAGCTGATATAAGCCTTTAGAATCCCGCCAGGGGCCTCGAGGCACCAAATGCAATTGAAGCTATAAGCATTTGAATGGAAAGGCCTAGGAACCTGAAATTTTGTATATCCATAGTGTGGTACCAAAAAATATTGCAAATATACAAGAAAAAGTAATATAGGCCCGACCAGAGCCCCAAAGGTCCCAAACACAAGCAAAGCTACAACTTTTAAACGAAAATGTCTTGAAATCTGAAATCTTGTGTATTTATAGAAAATTACTTAAAAATTTAGCTAATATACAACCTCTGACAATTAAGTTCGGTGAATGAGTTCACACAACAAAATGCAAAACAGATAGAGCCTGGAAGATACTTTATTGTCCTTTGAAATAATCACCCTGGAAGGCAATACACTTTTGGGATCGGGTGTATAAGTCCTGGAAGCTCCTTAGGGATGGCTTTAAGTTCACGTGTCACATTTGCTTGAATGTCTGGAATGTCCGCAAATCTGTGTCCCTTTAAGGCCCGTTTCAGGCGTGGGAATAAGAAAACGTCTGCTGGTGCCAAGTCTGGTGAATAAGGTAGATGAGCTATGGATACGACCCCTTTGTTGGCCAGAAACTGTTGCACGATTACGGCAGTGTTCCTCTTTGATCCATTATCCACAGTTACGTGCGCACGCTACACCTTCAACTGAAGAAACGAGCATCTGCTAAACCACTGCACGCACAAACGTGACCTGTCTGAACTTGCTTAAACAATGACTGGGCTTGTATTCACATGCACAGATTAGGGCGTGACATCATTCACCGAACTTAATTGTCAGAGGTTGTACACTAAAGACTGGTATAAGGCTCTTGGGTCTCGACAGGGGCCCTCAGCCCCCAGACACAAATCAAGCTATAACTTTTGAACCGAAAGTCCAGAAATCTGAATTCTTGCATATTTATAGTGTGTTACTTAAAAATTTAGCTTTTATACACTAAAATTTATATAGTCCTCTGGGGCCCTGGCAGGGCCCTAAACACAAACAGAGCTATAATGTTTGAACGAAAAGGCTTAGAAATCTGAAAATTTGTATACTTATAGTAGTTTACCAAAAATTTAGCTAATATACACGAAAAACTGGTATAAGGCTCTTAGGTCCCCACAGGAGCCCTGAAGCCCAAATCACAAATAAGCTGTAAAATTTGAATAATAAAAAGGCCTAAGAACTTGAAGTTTTATATTTTTACAATGCGTTACTTAAAAATTATAGGGAATATACAAGACTGGTATAGGCCTCGAGGCCCCTGGCGACCTCAAATTCAATTGAAGCTATAAAATTTGAACGGAAAGGCCTACGATTCTGAAATTTTATTTATTCATAGTGTGGTATTTAAAAATTTAGCTAATCTATATTAAAAATTATACAAGTCTCTTGGCAGGGGCTTTGCGGCCTGAATCTCAAACCCAGCTATATATTTAAAACAGAAGTCCAGAAACCTGAAATGTTTTATATATATAAAATTTTAGCTATTACACACTAAAATTGATATAGTCCTCTGAGGCCTCGGCAGGTGCCGCGAGGCTCCAAATACAAATCAAGCTATTTGTACGAAAAGGCCAAGAACCTGAAATTTTGTATTTGTACCCCTCTAATTATTATAGTCACGAGCCGCTACTGCTCCTAACATTTTGATGCTAAAACTCTTATATCGTTGGATAACGATGCCTTAACTAATTTTTATTATTATTATTATTATTATTATTATTATTATTATTATTATTATTATTAAACTCTTTCGTATTATAGCGTTATAGCGACGGCAGTGTTGTTATTACAGTGGATATATTTGCGTGAGTTTTTAGGTATTTTGTTATATATTATCTATTTATTCTTGCCATCCTGTTGTGACATCTTCTGGAGATCCTCCTACGCCATTCTTTTTGGTTCATTACAGTTTAAATTTCTCGTTCCATGGATATTTTAAGTTAGTATTTTACAAATTTGGATAAAGAAAAGAACTCATTTTATCAAACAATCCACAGTTCATTGTTTAGACTTTCCTAAGCTGGTTGTTTAAAAATATAAAGATAATATTGTTATCATTGTTGCTTTAAACTTCTAACTTCAGCCTTTGAAGTTAGATCTTTTTTACCTCAAGCATGAATATCCAGATTGGTTAATTGAACACCTACAGATTGAAATGGTGTCATTTTTATTTTGATGTTTCTACAATGATCTACTTCTTGAATCTTCCTAATTTAAATACAGCGCCCAACTTCCCATCATGCCATTGAGAGATGAAAAGAATCAAATTAGGAAACCATCAACTAGAAATACTCCTTCTGACTCTCCTGTTAAAATGTCAGCTGAGATCATCGAATCCTCTATTGAGAAAAGTATAATTAAGTACTTTTCCAACTCTGAAACATTAGATCACCTTGCAGATCTGATTCTGCAAAAGTTCACTGAAAAACTTGATGATGTTCTATCTGAACTTAGAGGCCGCATTATTGCATCGGAATCACGATTAAAAGAAACTGACTCTCGTCTTACCACTATTGAGCAGTCCTTAGCTCAATCTACTCCAGTTAACCTCCCGGATCTCCCCACTTCTATCAATGATAATTTTCAGACGGATCTTTTAAAACTTCAGATTGACGATATCGAGCAGTATTCCCGGCGTACAAACATTCGCCTTTTCAATCTCCCGGAAGAGCCCACTGAGAATCTACTCGACAAATGCTGTGAACTATTCTCATCAAAGCTGAACGTTAAATTGTCCTCTTCTGACTTTCTTGCAATCCACAGACTCAGCTCTCGTACTTCGACGAAACCACGCACAATCATCATGCAACTTTCTTCCACCATTAAGAAGGATCTGATTTTAAAAAACCGGATTAAATTAAGAGGCTCAACTCTTGGCCTGGTTGAGGACTTAACACCATACCGATTTCGTCTACTAATGACCGCTAAAACTAAATTTGGTTCCCGTAATGCATGGTCACGAAATGGGAAGATAATGGTGAAAAATTCGGCTGAAAATCTCGTTACAATTCGCTCCTTAAATGACCTCGAACGTATTGATTAATTAATATATTTTATCTTTATTTTTCCAATATTTTTATGTTTTTTTTGGAGATACCATTTCTATTCTGTTAAACAATTAACTTCTTTCTTATGTCGTCCTTTGACAAACCCATCTCACTTGATAACTTTAACACACTTATAACTAATCATTTCCCAGACTCCTTTAAACACCACTTATTTTTATATTGCTTAAATATTCGTAGCATCAAGGCAAATTTCACCACTTTCCTCTTATCCCTATCTTTGCTTAAAATTCCCCCACACGTAATAGCATTAACGGAAACTTGGACCCATACCACATCTGAAGTCCCCACCATTGATGGTTATACATGCACTGCTATTAGTCGTCAACAAAAGAAAGGAGGAGGCATTGTATTATATATTTCAAATTCTTTACACTTTGTTGCTTGTTCTAAATATACAGAAATTACTCCCAATTATGAGATCTTAACGATTTCAGTTAACAAAAATTTAACCATTTCTATAATTTACCGCCCACCTTCTGGTGAATTTTCAATTTTTCTAAATTACATTTCTTCTATGTTATTAGATCTCTGTTCAACAAATAAGAAATTATTTATTATGTGTGATTTTAATATTGATTTTTCAAAATCATCCCCTAGTCTAGATAATTTTTTAGATCTAATGCATTGCTCTGGGCTTAATCAAGTAATTCCCTCTTTTACCCATTATTCCACTGCCTACAAAACATACTCAGCCATTGATCAGTGTTTCACAACCCTCTCTGATAATAGCCTCGGTGGGTCCATTGACCTAGCTATATCAGATCATTTCCCAATTTTTTATCTCTCTGTCCCAGTATCAATTCCTAATTCGTCAACTCCTGTCAGTAAACACAGATTAGTTACATTCCCTAGATTAGCAATTTTTCATTCCTATCTAGAGCTAACTGACTGGCTAGGTATCTTCAATAATGATGTAGATACTAATATTTTAATGGAAAAATTTTTGACTCACATTACCTTGGGGCTTAATCGCTATTTTCCTTTTGTTTTCCCTTCTCCTCCTTAACCTAGTCATCCCTTTCGCAAACCCTGGATGAATAATTATATATTCAACCTAATAACACATAAGAATGCACTATATCAAAAATTCCGCCGTAACCCTTGTCAACGTACTAAATCTAAATTCCAATCGTTCTCAAATTTCACACGCAACATCATTAAATCTACAAAGCAAGTATTCTATACCCGCTTTTTTCACAAAATCTCAAATTGTAAGCATAAATGGAGAGCATTAAACCAACTTATCCGTGGCCCACCATCATCATCTATACCATTCTCTGACCCTTCCAGTATTACTTCTTCCTCCTTAACAGAATTTTTAAAGTCTCTACTACCCCCCGCTCCTAATATATCCAATTCTGACTTACATTACCCTTACAATACTCCCCCTACATCCCTTTCATTCTTTATCTCTCCTACTTGCCCAGAAGAAATTGCCAACATTTTTCGCCAACTAAAACCTTCTACCACAATTGACCCTTTAGGATTTCGTGCTGACATAATAAAAACTGTATCCTCTAGTCTGCTCCTCCCCCTCACTTATATTTTTAATAATTCATTAGTTTACGGTACCTTCCCTAAATGTCTTCGTCAAGCCAAAATCATCCCAGTCTCTAAAAAAGGTAGTCCGTTAGACTTTAGTAATTATAGGCCAATTTCAATTCTACCTGTTTTTTCTAAAGTTTTTGAAAAACTTTACTTTTGCCGATTATCTGACTATGTATTTAATAATAAATTAATTTCTTCCGCGCAACATGGTTTTTCACCAAAACACGGTATTGAGACAGCTTGCTACGAATTGTTTGAATATATTACTTCAAATATGGTAGATAATAAATACGTAGTCTCTATATTTCTAGATTTCTCAAAAGCCTTTGATTCCATCCCGCTGCACCTTTTAATACACAAACTCACTAACTTTTATAACGTACGTGGCCCACCTCTAAATTGGTTAATTGAATTTTTATCTGATCGACAATATACATTAGCTATTGGAAATAAATCCTCCTCGACTTTAGTACGTAATCATGGTGTCCCTCAAGGCTCCATATTATCCCCGCTTCTTTTTAACCTCTTCATAAATGACCTTTCATACATACTTTTGCCTTCTTTTGTTATCCTCTATGCGGACGATGTGACTCTCTCTTATGCTGACACTTCCATTACAAGTATCCAAGAATCTATCAATCACTCGCTAGCCATTTTAAATAAATGGATCCAAATAAACCAGTTATCTTTAAATCTTAACAAGACCAAATACATGATTTTTGCCCAAAAAAATAAACATTCTGTCCCTCATAAGTTGCAAATTTATTACAATTCAATCCTTTTATCTCCTACTAATACTTTTAAATACCTAGGATTACATTTATCACCTGACCTTTCCTGGAATAATCACATAAATGAATTATCCAAGACTCTTAGTAAAAGATTAGATACAATATCACAACACCAATATCTCCCTACTGAAATTTTATTATTACTATACAATACACTTATCCATTCATCACTATGTTATGGTGTTCAATTTTGGGGTTCTACTTCTAATACTAACCTAACCAGAATCTTCCGCATACAAAAAAGGTTTTTTAGAATACTTTTAAAAATTCCTAATCTATATTCGGTAACTTATTACTTTGGACATTTCCGAATACTAACAATAAATAAAATTTATATCCAGCAGCTTCTATCATTCATTTTTAAGATAATTAATGGCTAACTATATGTTTTTAATCCACCAATAATACAGTTTCAATGCGATTTTCACCCTTACCCCACTAGATCTGCCTCCTCAATACGTTGCCCATTCGCCAAGCGTCACTACCAAAGTAAGTGCATCTCCCATGCAGGAATAAAATGGTGGGCTATCTTGCCACCAGTATTTAAGACAAGCCCCAAACCCAGCTTCCTTTAAAAGAAACATAAAATCATTCCTAAACTCAATTAACCCCTAATGCCCCTTCTCGACTAACATATTAAATTCTCTATTCATACTCTAATACTAACATAAATTTTGCATAATAAAACCTACTAATATTAATTCTTATAAAAATTCCAGATAATTAATAAGCTACTATTTTTATTTATGCTTTACCCTTCGGAGACCGCACTTGTCGGCCTAGAGGCCATACCGGCTCTGGACTGGGTCATTGTAAAAGTTTTTTTCTTTTCATAAATAAAATACGTAGTGGAGTCCCTCAGGGTTCTCCTCTCAGCCCTGTCCTTTTCAACTAATTTATGGCGGATATATTTTATCATAAGAGAATTAGGCAAGTTAATTATCTTCTTTATGCGGATGATCTGAAACTTTATTCAGTCATCCAAAATTAGGAAGATTGTCGGAAATTATCGCAAGCTATAGGGGAAAATATCTTCGCATTGAATGATGGGTACAGCTGCCATTTTTTGAGGGCAAGAGGAAGGCAATCCTATACTGCTACTCATCGAAGTGCGCCGTTTTTTCCCGACTTGTTATTGCCCTATCAATTCCGCGAATCCTTGAATTGATAGGGTTTCGCATCCCAAACTCCAAAACAAACCAGCAGACCTTGGTATTTACTGGACAACGGCGTACTAATTTAATTAATTTGGATCCTGCTTTTAAACTAATAGATATTTTAAATAAGAATTTTTCTATAACAGATATTTTTAATGATAAACCTATTCGTCTCTTTAGTTAAATATATTTAATTGCCTTCTTTTTATTTATTCTTCCCCGCTTTGGACTTCGGTCTGTTGGGATCAGATGCGTCTAAAGACCACCTGATATACAATATTATTATTATTATTATTATTATTTTTATTATTATTATTATTATTCCATTCAATTATTAGTATATCAGTTATGCTAATTTCTTCATCACCATATCTCCGTATCCCCAAAAATTAATGTGACCATATCCTAGACACTGACAACCAGGACAGGAAAGGAAAAAAATGCTTCGTGCATTTCCTACCTACTTCAAATATGCCATAAAAAAGATGGCATGACTTCAAACTCCTTTGACCTGGAATTTATTAGGAGCTTTAGCAAAAAAAGCTACTTATAAGAATGCGCCCTTGGTCTGTAGGTTTATCCGTCCGTCTGCCGTTTGCACGATAACTTGAAAACGGATTAACTTTTTCAAATTCTGTTTTCAGAAATATGACCATCAAAACTTCAGCTTGGTCGTATCAACGATTCAGAATTTTTCGTGGACCCCTTCAAATCGAATTCACTTGCTAAAACACTGAATGTAAAGAATACCAGGATAATAGCATGTCATAAAACAATCGATTTTTCAAGAAAGAATATATTCTTACTTTCTATTCATCTTTTAAGCATTACTGACATCGACACGCGCACGTGAAATTGCTTTGCCGACGCACGATTGCTCAAGTGCTCATAATCTTTAAGTAGCGGAAGAATGAAGCTACTTATTGGTTTTATCATATCAGTCCGTCCCCTTCATAATTTCTACATTTTTTGAGGTAGAATGTTGAAATTCGGAATGTAACTTACTAGTGGCATTTCCATCAGCACTTTATAGTTTGGTTTTGATTAGTACACTGGGGTCGGAATTACGGGGGTGGGATTCAGAGACGACAACATCTATGTGCTATTTAGATACGTAAAGCCGTGAAATTCAGTATCCAGATTCCTCTAGGCAAGATCTACATTAATATGAATTGTTCCAATGCGGTCGGATTTGCGGGGGTGGCAATCAGTTGGTCTTTAGAACTATGGCATTAAATGGCATGTGGTATATCATACGTTCGGAAATGATGAGAAAGGAAAGAAGATACGAGCTTTTTTATATTTTGTACATATTACGTTCGAGAAAATCAATTTTTTGATTAAATAACTTGGAGAGAGGTAAAAAATGCAGAGAAAAGGGGTAAAAATAGATGACCGCACAAGCTGCTACTTAATTTCTTTTTAATAAATGTATAAAAGTATTTCAGCTTCACTGCTAAAGCTCCTCCTTAGAATGTTTACACGATTTTAATTTTTATTAAATCAGTAAAACTGCAAACACACACACACACACACATACAAACACACACACACACACACACACACACACACACACACACACTCATACACACAGACACACACACACACACACACACACACACACACAAAGAAACAAACACACTTTTCCCAGTCGTCTGAACGCTAGTTAAGGAGCTGAAGGGAGACACGTGTATCTCCTTTGCCTCATCAAGAGTGACTGCCCTATCTATATCGTCTATTATATCCATTTCCTGTTCATTGTAACTAATTCATGGAAACGAATGTTTTATCATTGCATCATCATTTTATGTTCATTGTTATAATTCTTTGAAATGAACTTTCTGTCATTGCATCATCATTTTGTGCTCATTGTCATTGGTGAATTGCGTGTTGATACCATTGTTGATACCTATTGTTGCACAAACTTTTCCTTGCATTGTTGGTCATGAATTATATATATTGTTGATTTCTGCCTAGTGTTTGTTAGTTTGTAAGCATTCCTATTTAATGAAATAAGCGTTAATTGTTGAAGCGTTCTGTGTAAGTGTCAATTCTTTCTTCATAAAATATTGCCAAAGCTTTTCGACGTAAGCAAGTACCATTAAAGGAAAGATTAGCTACTAGCTATTGTTAAAATTTGTCTAACGCAAACTAACTATTGATAATATACGGTATAATTAATTACATGCCTTATCTTAGCACTGAAAGTTTAATAATGGTATAATAATGGTATCATTAAAACATGAATCATAGAACCAAATTAGATTTTCATTAATTTTACGTTATACTCATTCATGGCACATCATTCCAAGTCATTTGATATAATACATGCCATATTTTAGTATGAAAGTTCCAATGAACCATAATGGGTCCGCTAAATCAGCTGTCTTTGAACCAACTTCCACTATCATTATTTTACGTTATATTCTTTCATGGTACATCATTCCAAGGCGCTTGATATATTACATGGCATATTTTAGCATTGAAAGTTCCAATGAATCATAATAGTTCCATTAAACCAAGTTCCTTGAAACCAATTTCCACTATCATTAATTTTACATTATATTCATTCATTACAGCTCATTCCAAGTCGTTTGATATATTACATGCCATATTTTAGCATTGAAAGTTCCAATGAGCCATAATGGTTCCACTAAGCCAGGTGCCTTTGAACCATTTTCGACTATCATTACTTTTATGTCATATTTATTCTTGAATCATCATTCCTACTCGTTTGATATATTACATGCCATATTTCAGCTTTGAAAGTTCCAAGGAACCATACATAATTGGTCCACTAAACCAGCTGCCTTGGTACCAATTTCGTCTATCATTAATTTTACGTTATATTCATTCATGTCACCTCATTCCAAGTTATGTGATATTTTGCATGCAGTATTATATCATTGTAAGTTTAAAATGAACCATAATGGTTGCATTAAACCAGGTGCGTTTGAGCCAATTTCGAAAATAATTAATTTCATGTTATATTCATTCATGAGACGTCATTACATGTTGTTTATCATATTACATGCCAAATCGGAGCTTTGAAAGTTTCCACTGCACCATAATGGTTCCATGAAACCACATACTCTCGAACCTATTTCTACTATCATTAATTTTACGGTAATATTCATCCAAGACATGTTATTTCAAGCTGTTTGATATAATATATGCCATATCTTAACATTGAAAGTTTCCCGTGGTCCATGATGGTCCGCATACCCTTGAACCAGTTCTGACTGATATTGACCATCAAAGAAGACCATCACGTGTTTTCACCTAATTCACAAGCCTTTTCTCTGCATTCGCTATGGAATGCCAAAGGGAGAATAGCATTTGGCAATGCACAGGCCATTTATACATGGAAATGTATAGTGAAAAACGTGGTCCCCTATATTATTTTTGACCGTTTGAACCGAAAGTAATTCAGCTATTTTTTCCACCAACGAACTCAGTCTTCCGATTTCCCTAGGTTGTCGAATGGCAAAAACAGAAGTCGAAAATTCGGAAGCGTTCGAAAGCTAGAGCACCAACAGACAGATAGACGGACAGACGGATAGAAGGACGGACAGACGGACGGACGCATTTTGTGAAAACATAAGTACCTATCGGTCCTAATAAAATCGAATTTACAGATTCGCCTGTTGTGGCACCGTCGTATGACGGGCTTTATTACTAGTATTTCATAATCTCTCTGTAGTAATCATTTAAATAAAATATGTTACTCAGACAACAATGGTCATGTAAGTTTTCAGTTCCGGCGTGTGCTTCAGGCAACACCTCCTAAAGAGAAAGCCTCTGCACGTAAACCGTCATACATTGTTAGGACCGATAGGTACTTATGTCTTCACAATGTGCGTCCGTCCGTCTGTCTGTCTGTCTGTCTTTTGGTGCTCTAGCGTTTGAACGCGTCCGAATTTTCGACTTCCGTTTTGGAGATTCGAAAACTTAGGGAAATCGGAAGACTGAGTTTGTTGGTGGAAAAAATCGGTGAACTACTTCCGGTTCAAAAGGTCACAAATAATTTAGGGGACCACGTTTTTCACTATACAATGACATGTATAAATGGCCTGTACACTGACAAATGCTGTTCTCTCTTTGGCATTCCATAGCTAAAGCAGAGAAAATGCTTGTGAATTAGGTGAAGACACATGATGGTCTTCCTTGATGGTCAATATCAGTCAGAACTGGTTCAAGGGTATGTGGTTTAGTGGTACTAATAAGGTCCACTGGAAACTTTCTATACAGAGATATACCTTGTATTATATCAAACATCTTGGAATAACATGTCATGGTTGAATATTACCTAATATTAATGATAATTGAAATATGTTCAATGGTACGTGGTTTCATGGAACAATTATGGTTCAGTGGAAACTTTCAAACAACTTGAAATGATGTGTCATGAATGAATATAGTGTAATATTAATGATAGTTGAAACTGGTTCAAAGGCACCTGGTATCCTGGAACCATTATGGTTCATTGGAACTTTCAATGCTAAAATATGTCATGTAATATATATCAAACAACTTGCAATGACATGTCATGAATGAATATAACGTAAAATTAATGGTAATTGAAATTGGTTCCATGATTCGTGTTTTAATGATACAATTATGAAACTATTGGAAACTTTCACTGCTAAGATATGGCATGTAACCACTTACGTCTTATATTATCAATAGTTAGTTTCTGTTAGGAAAATTTTACAAATAGCTATTAGCTACTCATCCCTTCAATGATACATACTTACGTAGAAAAGCGTGTTGGCAATAGTTTTTGAAGAAAGTTTATTAAATAGGAATGCTAACAAATTAAAGGATTCGTTTATGTTCTAATCTATAGAGAAATGCTTCTTTCTCCATTTAACTTTTCAGACATTTTTATTGAGTTTGAACTATACGTTTCTCTTACAAGTATGCTTTGCTTAGCAACCAGAGTCTTCCTTAGCAACCTCATCTAATTCATAACAACGAAAGGCTTCTTTAGAAATCAAATGGTTTCCTTTTCGTCCTGGATTTCTTTAAAATCCTATCGTTCCTGGGCATTTTGTTTGCCTAACTTGTTACTTCATCATAGTAGTGTAAAATTGAGGGCTTATTAGGACCGATAGGTACTTATGTTTTCACAATGTGCGTCCGTCCGTCTGTTCGTCCGCCTGTCTGTCTGTTGGTGCTCTAGCTTTCGAACGCTTCCCAATTTTCGACTTCCGTTTTCGCAATTCGACAACTTAGGGAAATCGGAAGACTGAGTTCGTTGATGGAAAAAATCGGTGAATTACTTCCGGTTCAAAAGCTCAAAAGTAATATAGGGGACCACGTTTTTCACAATTCCATGTATATATCGGTCAATGGCCTGTGCTTTGCCAAATGCTGTTCTCCCTTTAAGATTTTATAGCTAAAGCAAAGAAAAGGCTTGTGAATTAATTGAAGACACGTGATCGTCTTCCTTGATGATCAATATCAGTCAGAACTGGTTCAAGGGTATGTGGCTTAGTGTTTCAATTATTGTCCACTGGAAACTTTCAATGCTAAGATATGGCATGTATTATATCAAACAGCTTGAAATAATATGTCATGATTGAATATAAAAGTAAAATTAACGAGAGCCGAAATAGGGTCAATGGTATGTGTTTTCATGGAACCTGTATGGTTCAGCGGAAACTTTCAAAGTTCAAATTTGACATGAAATATATAAAACAACTTGGAGTGATGAATCATGCATGAATATCATGTAAAATGAATGATAGTCAAAACTGGTTCAAAGGTACCTGCCTTTCGTAGACCCATTATGGTCCATTGGAACTTTCAATGCCAAAATATGGCATGTAATATATCAAACGATTGGAATGATGTGTCATGAATGACCATAACGTAAAATTATTGATAGTCGAAATTGGTTCAAAGGCACCTGCTTTTCGTGGATCCGTTATGGTTCAATGGAACTTTAAATGCTAAAATATGGCATGTAATATTTATCAAACAACTTGCAATGACGTCTCATAAATGAATATAACGTAAAATTAATGATAATTTAATTATTGATTTAAGGAGTTTAAATGATTAATTTAAATTTAAATGAGTTCAGTCTCCTATTTAATGGAGGAAAATCGTAAACTTAATCAAAATAAAAAAATTAATAATAAATAAAGTCAGTAATCTTGAAAAACAAAAATCATTGGAAAAGAAGAAAATTATAAAAAAAGATTAATAAAGAAACAATAAATATCATTACAAATAACAAAAATTTAGCCAAGCCATCAATAGAGATAAACCATAAATGGACACTACGTTTAAACAACAATCACCCTAGTATACATAGCCAACAATCATAACCAACAATTACAACCAACTTAGCTTCATCACCTTTATATCAATTGTTAAATTCTTATTTCAACTGTTTTCAACATTCAAAAATATTTAATCCAACTGATGATGAGAAAAATTCTCGAAAACATTTTTTTATATAAATTTTATCACAAATATTTGGATCACCCTCTTCAAAATTTCATCTGTATTTAAAAACCAACACTTCCTTCAAGATTATCGTTTTCCCCAATCAACATTATCTTCACAAGACTTCATCTACATCCTCAATAGACTGGTTTTATTTCTACTATCAACAACATCTGCAATAGACTACATCCTTTGAGTTTTCTTCCATCTCACAAGTTCCTTCATCTTTTTTCAAGATTAGTGACTTTATTTATTATTAATTTTTTTGTTTTTATTAAGTTTACGATTTTCCCCATTTAATAGGAGACTGAACTCATTTAAATTTAAATTAATGATAATTGAAATTGATTCCTTGATTCGTGTTTTAATGATACCATTATGAAACTATTGGAAACTTTGATTGCTAAGTTATGGCATGTAACTACTTTGTAACTACTTACGCCTTATATTATCAATAGTTAGTTTGTGTTAGGCAAATTTTAACAATAGCTAGTATCTACTCATCCCTTCAATGATACATGCTTGCGTAAAAAAGCGTGTTGGCAATAGTTTTTGAAGAAAGTTTCTTAAATAGGAATGCTAACAATTTAAAGGATTCGTATATGTTCTAATCTATAAAGAAATGCCACTTTTTCCATTTAACTTTTCAGATAGTTTTATTCAGTTTGAACTATACGTTTCCATTAGAAGTACGCCTTGCTTAGCAACCAGAGGCTTGTTTAGCGACCTTATCTAATTCATAACAATGAAAGGCTTCTTTAGAAATCAAATGCTTTCCTTTTCGTTCTCGATTTTTTTAAAATCCTATCGGTGCCACTTCGGCCACGACGCTCTTTTTCTTCTTTTTCTTTAAAATGACGCTCCTGCTTCGCGTCGCTCTTTCTTCTATTTGACTTCGCTTTTGCCCCATTATTGCCAATGGAGGCCGCCACTTCTACTCTTTGCTTTCCTCTTGCACTCCCGGTCTCGGCATTTCGGTTGCCTGACTTGTTATTGGTAGAAAAACGATTAGCAATGCACTACTATGATGATGTAAATATTTATGACGTTTCCGTGCAGAGGGTTTCTCTTTAGGAGGTGTTGCTTCCAGTCGGCTTCAATAATGCTTAAACATGCAACAACAATGGAAAACTATTTTCGTAACACTTTTTGGTGTCGGTTTTCGTAGCCCACGTGAAAGACAGGCCCTGGCGAACACCACCTAGACAAAACACCTGCGCACAGAAGCGTCATACATTGTTACATCACACTAAAGCGGCTATTGTTAATCGTATTTCTAACCCTGAATTTGGCCGTTTGATGATGATGTAACAATGTATTGAGTTCTTGTGCGCAGGCCTTCTGCCTAGGTGGTGTTGCCCTGGCGCGGAGAAGGCACCTGACCATCTTAGTCTGAGTAACAATGTAACCTTCATTGTTTCTAACAAACGAAAAATTGCTGATTTTTAAAATCCAAGATGGAAACAATGAAGGTTACATTGTTATTCGGACTAAGATGGTCAGGCGAATTTTCCGCGCCAGAGCAACGCCTTCTAAAGATAAGACCTCACCGCGAAAACATCCTAATTTGTTACAGCATCATCCGAAGATACGTTTAATCGCATTACTACCAATAATAAACCCTGAAATGCAATTAAACATATCTTCGGATGATGATGTAACAATGTCTGACGTTTTCGCGTTCAGGCCTTATCTTTAGGAGGTTTTGCCCAGGGCCTGTCCTTCACGTGGGCTAGGGTCGGTTTTCGCATGACGTTTTTTACAGAATGATGTCTCGCCCAATGACGCATATTAAAGATTGACTCCGATGCAATTGTTGTTCCTTGAAGAAAATTGGGAAGCTCCGCCGCCCAGAATTGTCATGGCCGAAAGTGAGTGAAGATGACGTAAAACACGTCTAAACATGAGAGTAGCTGAATAATATTTCTTTCACAAGTTTATCTTTTCGTTAACTTTCTGTTTGAAGTACATTATTAAGTACCGAAAGATGCTTTTTGCTATCTGTGTGGGGAAACGTGTTTGTCTGTCTGTCTGTCCGTCCGTCCGTAACCCTAACTCCTCCGAGGCTATGATAGATTACCAAATTCTGTTTTCATCAGTCGATGAATATGGTTCATGGCACGAAACAATCACAAATATTATCTAAATTGGTTCATTGCTAAGTGCACAAATGGTAGCTCTATTTTCCCACTTAGCAATTTTCAATGGGAAGATATATTAAGTAATATATCAAACAAATCGTGATGACGAGATAGAAGCGGATTTAAATTACTATTTTCGCCAACTGATAAATATGGTTCCGGGATAGAACCATTTTGAAAATGGTTGTAATCGAAACAATTGAACTTGCTCTAATGGTACTCTTATGACACCCTCAAAATTTCAAAGATAACATATGCCATGTAATATATCAAACACATTGGGATGATGTATCATGAATGAATATAACGTAAAATTATTGATAGTCGAAATTGGTATCATGGAACCTGGTTTAGTGGAACCCTTATGGTTCATTGGAACTTTCAATGCTTAAATATAACATGTAATATATCAAACAACTTTGAATTATATATGTCATGAATCAATATAACGGAAAATTAATGATAGTGGGAATTGGTTACAAGGAACCGGGTTTAGTGGAACCCTTATAGTGCATGAGAACTTTCAATGCTAAAATATGGCATTTAATATATCAAACAATTTGGAATGCTGTGCCATGAATGAATATAATATAAAATTAATGATAGAAATTGGTTCCAAGGAACCTGGTTTAGTGGAACTATTGTGTTTCCTTGGAAATTTCAATGCTAAAATATGGCATGTAACATATCAAACAACTTGGAATGATGTGCCACGAATCAACATAATGTAAAATTAATGATAGTCGAAATTGCTTCAAAGGCACCTTGTTTAGTAGAACCATTATGGTTTATTGGAACTTCCAATACTAAAATATGGCATGTAATATATCAAACTATTTGGAATGATGTGTCATGAATGAATATAATGTAAAGTTTCCCCTTGGAAGATCTATTATTTTAAGTAAGATTGTTGAACTAATAATTGTGTAAATACTGTCCGCGCTCCACGAGAAGACCATTGACTTGCTTCATGTGCTCGTATGGTTTTTCTGCAGTTGCATATAAATTAGAGCGCTATAATAGAGAGTACGGACATTCTTTTCCCCGAACGTATGCCGCCAGGAATGCAAGCACTTTGGCTGGTCGGTCGCACGTGACCCTTTGATCGCCATTTTGTTGCCTTTCGTGTATTAATTTTCTATGTGCCTCTGTACGAATGCATACTTGTTAAACGTTAACTATCAATTTCTTCTGAAATGCCGTGCTGCTGTGCAGTAAATTGCAGTAACAAATCACGAATAAATCCCACTAAATCAATAGATTAAAAAAAAAAATTATTTAGTAAATTAAGCTTAGGAAACACTTTTTAAAAGACCCCCCTCCCACTCCCCAACACTCGCTACACAATACGAGGAAAAAACTTCAATAAATTTTCAGATAACTCAATAAAAATGATATAAAAATTAAGGCTTCATTTGGAGGTTATGTTCTCTTTTATTCTTTTACCATAGCTTTTATCTCTGGGGGTTTGTACATGTGTTTTTACTCTGGGGTTTTTACTTTGGGGTTTTTTCTCTCACTTGCACTTGAAGACTGGGGGTTTTGTCCTACCCTCCATTGAACTACAACTCATAAAATGCATAATATACTACATTAATAAATTTTCTTTTTATTTATGTTAAAAATCTAATCATGTTTTACTGAAACATTTTTCTGAAGAACAATTTGAACATGATGAAGAATTTGGAACAAGTCTAGTCAAAAGACTCGCTTACTTAAGATGATTTAGAATTTGCCATGAACAAACTCCTCTACAATTTGTAAATGCAGCTGTACATAACTGACTGGAAGAAGCAGAAAAATTTATACGAAGCAATGAAGTCAGCTTTTTATTACCAAAACTGAGTTTTCCTGACCTTATGAAATTTAAAGGCGTTCAATTTTAGCCACTTGCTTTCCTACTTGTCAGGAAAAAAAAGACAGCAGGAGTATGGCAATGCGAGCAGTAATTAAGAAAGTGAAATAAATATAAAAAGTAACAGAAAATGTTTTTTTTTTCTTTTTTCTCCCCTTCTCAGAAATTTTTTTTTGTTAATTTTGCTAAAGAGGACGTAACATAAATAACCTAACTTAAATCATTTTAATTACTTAAATTTAAATGTAACATTCGAAATATAAATAAAATAATATATACAGGGTGTTTCAAAATTATGTACAATAAATATAGTGACATATTCTTCAGGTCAAAAGAAGACGAAAATGTTCTATAGCACTTTGTCTGGAAACGATTTGTTTGCGAGTAATCCAATATCATACAATAGGGAAGCACGGTAGTTAGCGGACGATATTTTAGCAGTTCCAGCGTTTCGACCCAACACTAGGTTGAGTGGTTTGTTCCATTTAAACCTACTTTAGGGTTGTTCCATTAGTTGTGTACGGTTGTTTCCATTACTGTAGTTTCACTACTGTACACCCACTAGGAATTTCAATTTCAGAACGTTTGCGTGCTTTGACATACGCATTACGATTTACGTAAAAAAAAGTCATGTACACGTATTCCAGTGCAGAATACACTGACATGCACCTAATGTATGGTCTTGCGGACGGAAATGCTGTGGAAGCAAGAAGACTCTACCAAGAACGCTTTCCGAATAGACGTTTGCCAAATAACCGAACATTTGTATCTGTCGACAGA
>JAHWFO010042176.1:9801-22096 GCA_023313115.1 Rhysida immarginata | reverse complement strand
TTGCCCTCTTAGATGACCCTAAACAAGAATGGGACGATTTGTTAGATAGACGTCAATTTACTCTGAAAGTGTTGCCTCACGACTCCACGAGATTTACGCCAGAACAATTAATGTTAGGAACGAATTTTTGGAACGATACACCTCAATGTGATGGTTTCCAACTACGAGAAATTAACATTCGCCAAGCCTACATTAATAGAACAAAAGGTTGCAAACATAAACATAATAAAAAAAAAGACGGCAGTTTCAAAAAAATACTCTAGTACTGGTTAAAACGTAAGTGCTGCCTGCCAGAGATAGATAATTGAAAGCATTCGATGGTCCTTTTCAAGTCGTAGGTCACTATGACTCAAACACGTTATGTTTGAAAAGACTATATAAACCGGGAGATTTTCATGAATGGCGAGTCGCGTACGATAACGTAAAAGCTTATTCCGGAGAATATAAAGTGTCCTGAACCTTCGGATTTCAGTTTTTTAATTAAGCTTACCATTTGATTAAACAAAAAGAAAAAGAAAAGAAAAAAAATATTTGGAAATTTTATTTTTCTGCTCGAGGGGGAAGTTGTTGTGTACCGATTTTTGGTACGTTTGAATTATGCTTCAATGTATGTCCTTACATTTTTTTTCTCTTACCATTTTTTTTTCCTGGGTCTATCGCCTCAAATTACGAGATTTTCTCTCTCTTCGCTATGGATTTTGCTACGCCTTCCCACCGAGTGTCGGTTATAATTGGTCTCCTTTAGCTCTTTTTTTTGTTCAGACTCCTAAGCTTACCACTGTGTCAATGGTATGGTTTCGCGTTGTGTCAATCTATTCGTCCTTTCCTTAAACGTTCGGTTCGCGTCGATTAGTTTTTAATCTTTCTTTTTTTTAGGCAATGTCCATTAATTCCGGTCTCTCAAGGGAGGTTACGGTGACCCCCTCCCTTCGGTATTTAAAGGGTTCAAGCGACGCTTACTGTGGCGTTGTTATTGTTTTTTCAATTCCATTTACATATATGGAGCCTCACTTGTCTCTTGATCTCCTATGCTTGAGAATACTTGTATTTCTCAAATTTTACCTGGCCAGTTACTAAATACGCTATTTAAGATTTCATATGAGGGTTAATGTATGAGACAAACGGCTATACATCAATTTTATTCTTTCAATTTAATATAATAATTTTTCTTTCGTCCAAATGTGCTGAGTTTCGGAAGAAAATGGACTTGTTTGAGATCGCATTCTGAATAGCCTATTAAGGTTTGGATAATTTAAATGAAAATTTATTATGCTCAGAATGGTAAAACCTTATGCGTTTAGATTTTATTTCTACTGGTCTCCGCGTTGACATGGCTTTTTATTACGGTTATTTATTTTGAACGCGCTGGTCATTCTTAAGTTTGAGGGTAACGATTTTGAGACATTTGTGGAAAATTAGATTCCATTATGTTGTAAGAAATAAAAATAAATAATTATTAAAATAAAAAGTATTATATTTGGACAACTGTTTTAAATTACTTAAATTTATTTGCTAATCAGATTGTTTCAACTATATTTCGTTCTATGCGATGCGTTTCAGTTACGACGTGAAAGACTTTTGTCCATAAGGTTGCTCTTTAAGAGTAGCCCGCTCATTAGTATTTTTTCGACAATTTTGCCCGGGGCGCGTGGAAAATTTTTTTTTTTATCTCGCTTAGTTCTAGTAGAATGAAAGATTATGAAGGAAGCAACGGAAGATTGGAGCCGCAAGCATGCGAGCTCTGACTTTTCCAAGTGAACTTTTTTTTTTACTATTATCATTTTTTTGTTAGCTTAACAGAAACAAGTTATGCTTCGTTTGTTTGTGTTAAAACACACAACTCTGTGGTGTAAAGATAACTCATTGGTTATCGATTGTTATCGATTTCACTTGTTTTCATCCGTCGCTTTTTCTAGAGACAATAAAGACTAATGAAGTGTTCCACAGTCTTTAGATTTGGGATTGCAAATAGACTGGCCGCAATGGAGCGGGTTACCTGCCTCGTTGGGCATGTCTTAAACAATACAAAAAAATAGTTTGTCCTGAAAATAGAAAGGATCGTCGCTGAACTTTGCTCCTTTTCGAATAATGCGATGTATGATACGACATCAGCTATCCAGAGTAGATAATTTCTTCCTGTCAAGTTTTCATCCGTTCCCACCTTTCATTCGTTTGCCGAGTGTCGTCTAATCAACTTGATATTTTTTTTTTACTCCTTTCGCTTCTTGGATTGTTCATGGCCGACGTTCGATTCCATTACAAGTGCGAACATGGCTTTGACATCTTTTGAACCTCAAACGAAAAAGTCCGGAAAAAGCTCCTCTGTGACAACTTGTTGAAAATATATTCTTTTTATTTTTTTTGATGATTTTCCTTTATTTTATGATTTTTGCCTTCTGGATTTTAATAGTTTTTTTAGCACCTTCTCTAAAGAATCCTTTGTTGTCGTTGTCGTTAAATACTGTTCGAGTGGATAAGTCCGTGTTGTTGTGATTGTGTATTTGTTTATGGTATGATAAATGCTATGTTTTGCCATTAGTTGTTGAAAATTATTGTTTGTCGGTATTTTCTTTTATTATTATTATTATTATTAATAATAAATTAATTCATTGTAATCCAATACGTCCATCCAGAGCCTGTATGGCCTGAGGCCGACGAGTTGGGTCTCTGGATGGACATCAATTAACGACTGCTGTATGATGGTCACTGCTGTATGAAGATCCTGAGCCACTGATGAGCCGCCCATCCAGTGACTAGCCGTGCCTGATGTTGCTTAACTTCACTGAAGTTGTGTTCCAGTGAAAGCCCACCAGGCCCCCCGAGTATTTTTGTGTCTTTCATTTTTGGATTTAGTTAAGGCTGTCTTGATTTTTTTTTTGAATCTTACTTAGTGATTTATCTTGTTTTATTTTCTTTCTTAATATTTATTCCTTAATGGAATTTGTTTTTATTTGTTTTTGGTTTTATTTTTTTCTACCTTTTTTCTTATTTGAGTTTTACTTTCTTTTGTTATTATTTGTTCTGCTTGCCTGAATATCCTTTCCGGGCTCTTTTCCTTTTTCCAAGGCTTCACCTTTTTAGTTTCAGTTTCCAATTATAGATAGCACCGCCTCTTTCGTATTTACACTTGTTAATTATTAGGTAGTATCATTCAATCACTTGGACGTATTAGCCTTCTCAACTTCCAAAAACCGATCGATCTATCTGTCATCGACCTTTTCTTCCGTCTGCTATCTTCAAAGTGATCCTACTGACCTACCTTTGTTAAAATTTTTTGCTGATTTGATTTTCTTACTTTTAATTTTGCTTATTCTTTTGCCGCTATATCCTAATCTCTTTGACGGTGATGCAATAAAAATTATTTAATTGGAATCCCTTCATTTTATTTACCTTTTTGGATTACACATAGCTATCAAAAGGGGTTGTTTAACTTAATTTCTATGAGATTTGGGGAAAATCCTAATTAATTTGATTGGTATAGAATAGTTTCTTTAATTTTAATATTGTTTCAGGGTTTATTTTTATTTAACTTTACTACAGTATTTAAAGTAACTATAGTCTACTTGTGGGTTGGTTTATTGGTGTCAAGATAAAATTCAATCTTTTTCTCATTTTGGCTGCACGTGTAGGAATTTATCTTCATTCCTGCACGTGACAATGTATAAATGTGTGTAATCTGGTGTAAATAGGTATAAACTTGTGTAAATAAGCTGTACAGAGGTGTACGTAAGCGTAAACATGTGTAACTATCTGTAAAACTGTGTAAATAGGTGCATACGCTTGTGTAAATTTGTGTGTGTGTGTGTGTAAATGTGCGTAAATTGTGTGCAAGTTGTGTAAATGTTCTTTGCAGATGTGTACAAAAGTGTAAACTTGTGTAGATAGGTGTAAACTTGTGTGAATAAGTGTATACTCGTGTGTAAACTTGTATATTTTGTATACACGTATGTAAATTTGTGTAAATATGACTATATAAATGTGTAAGTAAATGTGAAAATGTATAAATAATATGTAAAAATGTGTAAATAGCTATATACGCGTATAGTAAACATTCCGTTAATGAGTCTTCAGTCTTATACAGTCGAGTCAATTGACCCGAGAATGGCGACTCGGAAAATCGAGTCAAACAACTCTTACTGAATTGGAAGAATCATAGGACTCTCACAAGCGGGTCATATTAACCGCATATTGCTGTGAGTGTGGCGTGCGGACAGTATTTGATGTTATTAAAAACTAATATTTTTGTAATTGTGTAACTGTCCTCTTTATTATAGAAATGTACGATCATATTTCACTTTCAAATGAAATAAGTTTAAATGAAGCGCAGAAAAAAATGTGTATATGTAATTTAACAGGCGTACAAAGAAGTCCTGTGGTGTCCACATCATATTTTTTGTGATTATATGATCTATTAAAGATGTATGGTTTCTTATTTTCAATTATGAGTTTTTTATTAACTTATTAAACCACATAACAATATTGATTGGTATGTTTAATGCACAACGATAACGTGCCAATATAAAACATCGCTTATCTGAAACTTTATCTAGTTCAATAAATCTTCACTGAAACACTTAACTAGAAAAAAAAGGCGAGAGCTGATTTAGTCGTGCTAATAGATTAACATGGTTTAGTCGTGGTCAGTAAGGTGATTATTGTCCATTGATTATATCAATTGTATTATAAAAATTTCCAGAGGCGAGAATATCTATTTCCATTCAATAAATAATAGTTATTAATTAAAAATACAAAATGAATAAAAATTAAGATATAATAAACAAAAATAATTAAAAAATAATAGATAAAATCAAAATCAAAATAAAAACTGACGTTTCGGATAGAGACTATCCTTTATCAAAGTAAAAAGGATAATTCTCTAAAAGCAAATACACTGGCGGAAAAAAAATCCCAACACCACGAAGGACTTGTGCTAGATGAATGAAATTTGGACAGTATATTCAGCTATGGTATTTATTCAATTGATTCAAGTTTCAAGGTTACAACTCATAGGGGGCGCCACCAGCGCCACCCTGTACATGCAAATGAGACAGATAAAAAGGAGATCAGACGCGCGTCTGTGTCACTTCAGACACTTGTGGACGTGTGTGATAGAGTACGTAAAATATGCCTCAAAATCGACTGCGACGTGAATATAGGCAGCTAACCCAATTCGAACGAGGACGTGTAGTGGGCCATCGAGAGGGTGGACTTTCGTTCCGTGCTATTGCAGAACGCATGGGTCGAGACGTTGCCACTGTGTACAACAGCAATGGTCCAGGGAAGGCAGGATTACCAGAAGACCAGGATCTGAACGACCCCCAGCCACTGGAGACAGGGTTGACCGGCGCATCTGTAGGATGGCTGTGGCAAATCGGACAGCATCTGCAGCGGACATTCGGGCTGCTGTGGCACCCAGCGTCACTCCACGCACAATTCGGAACCGTCTCCTGGCCAGGAACCTCCACTCCAGGCGCCCTGTGGCATGTTTGCCTTTTACCCCTCAACACCGTGCGGCACGTCTTCAGTGGTGTCAAGCCAGAGCGACTTAGAGGGCAGAATGGAGGTCTGTGGTCTTCACGGATGAAAGTAGTTTTTGTCTGGGTCAGAGTGATGGTCGCACAACGGTCAGGAGGAGGAGTGGGGAAGTCCTGTTACCGAGCTGTATCCCCTTGATTTTTCCTGATTTTCAGCAGAGAAAAAAGGCTATCATAAAAGAATATTATTGAGATTGTTCAAAATTTTCGATTTTACGATTCCCTGACTGTTCCCGCTTACAAAAAAATTCCCTGACAATTCCCGGTCGCTAGTCATCCCGCAAAATAGCGCATGTAAAAGCACCTGGTCAAAGGTCACTGAAATAAAAGAGTACAAGTAGCCTATGAGTAAAAGAGCGTGCAGGGACGGACACAAAATGAACATAGAAGTAGAAAAATATGAAAGAATATTAAAAAGAGGAAACAAAAGAAAAAGAAAAAAGGGAAAAAGAAAAGCGCTCAGAGTGCTTACGACAAATTAAGGAATAGCTGACGTTGGAGAGGGATATGTGAAAGGTAATGAAGGAATGGTGCCTTTGCTAAGGTTAATGCCAATAGGGGTGAGGGAATTGAATTTCCAAATAAGAAAAGACTCGAATTGCTTTCTTTCTTTTTTGTTATGGAAGTTACTACGAAGAATACGAAGGCTAATGGCCTGTAAAGAGTGACCAGGGGAATTAAAGTGTTTCGCAACGGGGGTGTCAGCATTGTTAAGGATGTCGAATTTATGTCCGGAAAATCTGGAACGTATGGTATTGCCAGTCTCACCAACATACTGTTTCTGGCATACTTTGCAATGTAACAGGTAAATTAGGTTGTGAGAAGTTCAGGTCAGGTTCTGGTTAATTTTGAAAGTAAAAGAGGAAGCACTGCTGGAAATGGAGGTAGCAGGGTTAAGAAAATGGCAAACGCCACAACGCTTTTCATTGCTAGGAGAACATCCCTTAGTGGAAGTGCGTGGTTTAGTAATAGCAGCAAGGTTTAGATCATCCCTTCTTTTCCACCTACTGAATGATGAGAGCTTCGCCCTCGAAAAGCGCTCCTAGGATAAGTTTGTATTTTTCTTTTTATTTAATTATTGTTGTGGGTAAAGAGTTGTTTTTTCTTTTGTCTTTTTTTATCATATCCACATTTTTTCCCATTTGTATATTTATTTCTGGTTTCCCCAGGGGTTATACTTTTATCAAATACCATGTGTGTTCTCATTTTGATAAAGTTGTATTAATAAAGCTGTCAATGTTAGAAAATTGAAGCCAATTAATGCTAAACTCAACCCTCCTGTAACGTGATATTCTCACAATGCGGTTTCAATATAACGCGGAACAAAAATTGCGACAATCCTCCGATAACGATACTCTTATAGCATGTTTTCTGCGTTACTGTGTACCCCAGCTTAATTAGATTAAGTGTAAACATGCTACTGACAGTAACTGTGTATCCGTATAAGTAGCATAAATTTTTCTATCACAATTTTATGATGGAAATAATGGAGAATTTCCCTTTTTTCGTGCACGTACATCACAATTTTTCAGTATCAGTTATCAAGGAAGTCTCCTATAAATTCAGAAATAATGCAACATTACAAAAAAGTAAAACAGCTCGACGATATTATAACGGTCGCGGACTCCAATAGCGTCGCTAAACAGCCTATATAACGTGGTTTGTAACACGGTATACGGCTTCCATATTACGCGTTATGAATAAATTAGATTTTTCTTTAGTAATAATGAGATTCTTATAACACGCTACGAATTAACCTGATTTGTATACGAGGCAAATTCAGAAAGTAAGCTCCGTTTTGTATTAAAAACAAAATAAATATAAAGGAGTGATCCAAACTTATCCAGCATAATTGTTAAGGAATATTGTATGGTACACATGGAACAAAAAATGTCCTATAAAATTATATTGTAACATTAGACCAGCAAATTGTAAATTTTGTATTTAAAATAATAATAGTGTTTAGAATGTCTTTTGTAATCGTTGTGTTTTATATATATAATTTTTAAGATCATACCTTTCTTTAATTAGATTCTCAGGGTGATTCAAAAGTTACTGTGCAATAGTGCATTTCTTTTGGTTCAATTCTTTATGATTTGTTAAAATTTCTCTCGCATCAATTATTTATACCCTGAATATTCTGAATTGGTAGTTACACTTCAGAGTAGAATGTACCCCTTATCTTCTTATTTAATAATATAGGGTGATTCAAAATTTATTGTGAGTGGATGCCACCTCCGACCAGCCACTGCACTGTTAGGTGGGTTGGTCAAATTGTTTCCAAACAAAATGTCGGATTATACTCTGTGTAATAAAAGAAAGAACGGGCATGGTGCCAGAATCTGCTATTAGCTAATCAGAAGCCTGGCTGAGCGCTCCGCTAGGCTTCTGATTGGCTAACAGCCCATTCTGGCACCACGCCCAGTTTTTTTCTATTATTGCACCGAGTATAGTTGGGAACAACTTGACCAACCGCCTTACATCCGGACCTCGCGTCCAGTGACTACCACCTGTTCCGGGATCTAAAGGAGATCATCAGCAGCCTGCTTTTCAGCGATGATGTAGACTTGAAAACTGTTTGGCTATTCTCACCGGCAGTAGACTTCTATGAAGTTAGCATGCAGAAGATCATTGAACGCTATGACAAGTGTTTAAATTAATTTGGAAGCTATGTGTAAAAAGTTAATGGTATATAGAATCTGGTAAAATAAAGTTTCTGAAAATATATATATAGTAGTTTCGTTTTTTTAATAAAACTTACTTTCTGAATACGCCTCGTCTAATAGTTCATTGTTTCAAATAACGTGGTTTCCATGTAACGCAGTAAAATTGAGTCGCGTTGTAGGAGGGTCGACTGTATTACGAACTTTTTTCTCATTTTATCTGATGCAGGTATATTTACTATTATACTTCTTTTCTTTTTATTTAACAGGCAAGAAGGTCATCAGAATATATAATGGATTACATATCAGAGGTAAAAATTGTCAACCAATAACAATGTTAACTTTCACATACTGTTTACAAGATGTGGCAACATTGATAGCATATTAGGAAAATCACATAAGCAAATAATTGCGTTTTTTATTTATCACTCGCTATATCTAATGTTTAAATAAGCCCCTTTCAAATTACGCCCCAGCTACATCACACAGATTTATAAGCAGAAATGGAAGATTTCATTACCTGTTATAACCAGGGATATTGAAAGGTAAACTCTGGTGCTGTCCTTCAGTTCTATATTAGAGAAAATATTTCTGGAAAACTTGTTGCTTCAGGTATCCCTGTAAAAAGAAATCAGTACATTAGATCAGGGTGGCCAAAAGATGTCACATTAATAAGAAATTAATCGCTAAAGAAAATTTGTAACAAAAAATCCATGCATAACTTGGCTTTAGTTCGTGCTCACTCCATATCCACATTTATAGCCACAAGTTGATGTACTTGAAAAAAAAAGTCCAATAATTCTAAAGTACTACAAAGTTAGCAAAGTGGAAGGTGGGCTTAAATTTATGAGACACAGAGAAAATGCACTTTGATAATATTAATAACAACTTTATTCATATATGAAAACGATCTTTTACATACAAAATAAGGAGTGGAATTAATACTCCCGTTATTTCCACTAAAACGCAGAAAATCACTAGAAGATAAATAATTCTGATCATCTTCTGGAAGTAGCCCGTTGAATGACGGTTTCACATTAGATGAGCACCTTTTAGGAAGGTGAAAAGGAAATTCTTAATGATTATTTTTAACTAGACAGCGCCCCTTTTTAAAAAAGAAGCAGATGGAATATACATTAATACAGCCTACTAGGCGTCTGCAAATAATAAACATACAATAGAAATTAGGCCATAATGTACGGGGCTTCATTTCCAGTTAGACGAAGAACCCATTGGCCTGTGATTTGTGTAAGGCCAATATCTGAAGATCATTTATGGGAATTGAAGGGCAAAGAACGTACCGCTAAACAGGACAGCGGTTACGCAATGCGTTTACATCCCAGAGTGAATCCACGGGAAAACTAATATGAAAAACAAACAAAGATCCACAAAGTCGGGATACTAATTACGCGCTTGCTTAATTAAAATAAATCTAATGAACTTTATCTATAACTGTCAATTTAACGAACATAAGAGATAAAGTGTGGAAAATTTCCATTATTCTCAAACAAGTGAGCCACTTAGACGAGTTTCATTACGCAAAGATTTTTATGCAATTTAATGCTAGATGCGCGCGAGGAAATAGCAAGGGAGAAGCTTGGATTTGACAGAGCCAAAATTAGCAGGCGGATTCATGAAATGGCTTACCTGTCGTATGGGGCAAAGGCGACGAGGTTCTCCCGTATATAGCCGGAAATCATACAGGGGAAGCTCCGCACTATTCTTTCCTCTACGGAGAATTGTCCTATATCCTGGCTGGCAAAATGGCTGTGGCGATTCCACACTTTAACATCCATGAGGAGGACCAAAGTCTCGGTCATATATCTTGACAACACGTTGCTCTGAAGGGCGACTCTGATGTGGCTGAAACTTGATAATGGCGATGCTGGCTCATATCCACTCCCAGGTTTCTGTGATGCACTTTGTCGTTGGCATGAAGAATTTTCCTCGGTGAAAATTACTGAGACTTCGAGGGATTCATTGGCAGTAGAGATTCCTATGTGAGATTCTATGGGAAGAGAAATATTACTATTCTGCAACTGCGACGCACGGCTGTCCAATCTCGCGTAGCTGTCTTCAGCGGCTGCGGCTTCCTGACTTTTTTGCTGGAGCTCCACGTCTCTCCGCTGGCTGATAGCTGACTTATCACAATTCCAGTATTTGCTTGACCGAAAATTTAGTAGCCTCGATTCAAGTGGCTTTTTTGTTTTGAAGCTCGTCACTCTCTTCTCTATTTCAATCTCTAGCTCCGAGAAAACCTTTTTGCGCTTCTGCTTGCGCCACCTATGCCTCTTCCGCTCTCTTTTTTTTTTAAGATAGCTCATGTCATTATTTGGACTTGAATTACGCTTAAACGCATCAAAAGGTGTAGCCTCACGAACTCCAACATTATTTCCTAGCAGACGTCATCTGCTAGGAATTTTGGAGCCCATGAATGCCGCAACTCTTTTTGACACACTCACACCCTGCTGCACTGGACTGGTGTCTGAATTCTGTTTTGTCTCCTTGTATTTGGAGAAATACCTGTTATTCCCATTGCTCATGTTACTCGCTATGCTCTGCAGCTTATTATTCCTCTGTTTTTTTGTTATTACCAGAGAAGGGTTTTTTCTTTTCTCGACTAAAAATTCCGCTACTAGCCCCTTACAATAGTGGAGGTTGCTTTATGACTCACAAGTTGGTCACGTATAGCTAACCCATTTCAGCAAAAATTGTTTATTTGTGCTTTGCCCCTAACATCTAATAACTACTGGACTTTATAGACGTCCGGGTACAATGGGTCCTTGATTGGTCTCGGTTTCCCCTGTTCCTGTTTCACCCTTTTGACGCCTTTATTCCTGTCTTTTTTCAAAAAGGAGCAATGCAATGTTTTATTGCCACCCCATTTTCTTGGGATTTTAACTATGGTGGTAACCTTATTTATTACCTTAATTATCTTAAAACGTCCTAAATATTTGCAATATAACTTCTTGCCAATCTTGTGTTTTATTGATCTTAAACGTGCTGCCCATGCCCAAACTTTTTCTGCAGTTTTTAAGGGCCAGGATGTATAGCGTTTATCATAGTGATGCTTGTAGTGTTTATTTGCCTTGATAATAGCCGTGCAGACTTGTCTTAAGACACTGAGTAAATGGGCGGCATATGGGCCTTTTTCCTTGCTTGCAGCTACATACTGTTGATGGAGGGAGAATTATTACTTCTCTCCCTAAAATCAGCAATGAAAGGAGTCATCTTGGCAGCTTCAGATACAGAAGCGTTAATGGCAATTTCCGCCATACTTAAGAAGTCAGCCCAGTCTGATTTTTCTAAATTAAATTAATTACGGAGGATTTGGAAAACCGTTTGATTGGTTCTCTCCTATTGACCATCAGACTGGGGATGATAAACGCTAGAAAACTTTAGCGAAGTGCCTAATGCTTTAAAGATAAATTTCCACAAGTCAGCATTAAACCTTACATCACAGTTGGATACAATGACTTGCGGGAAGCCATGAATCTTAATAATATTATTCACTAAAAGTTTTGCCGTTTCTTTCGCCTTGATGTTAACCTGACAAGGTAAAAGCCGGACTCTTTTTGTTAGATGATCGATAACTGTGAGAATGGCGACATGGCCTTTCTGTTTTAGGAAGAGGTAAAATAAAGTCAATGGCAATAACTTGCCATCGCTGTGAAGGGACTTCCAATATCTGCAAATTCCCAAAAGCCTTTTGCCACTCAAATTTGTTATCTTGGAATTCTTGACATTCATTGACGAATGACATATCTTTAATCATTCTAACCCATGTGAATTGCTGTCTCACTTTAGTCAAGGTCTTGTATATGCCTAAATATCCCGGCGCCGGATCACTGTGCAACGCTGCTATTATTCGTTGATCGATATTTTTGGTACTCGGTAATAACAACCAAGTACCTGTGCTGGTAATCTTATACAGGGTGAATACAAAAATCTGAACCCCCCTTTTATTTTTTGAACCGAAGCAGATATGTCAATTTTGATGAATCCAATGAATAGGAAGTTGTGAGTGGCCTATCCCATGGTACATCACTTTAAATATGCAAATTAGGACACATTCAAAATTTATCTCAAAAACCGTAA
>JAHWFO010042175.1:8398-18522 GCA_023313115.1 Rhysida immarginata | reverse complement strand
AATCAATTTTGTTTCAAAGTCTACTTTTATATTTTATTCAAGCGTTTAGCATATTTTAGCTTCTTCTTATTAGAGCTTTCTTTCGAAACAAGTTTCAAATAATGGTAGAGCCTCATTTTGATCAAATAAATAACATTTTTTGGAAAAACATTTCTGCGTGCTCCCGACTGCAAAATAACGATGTCCAGCTAATTATTGGATGCACGATCTCTGGGAGCTTGAGGAAGCATTCGTTTTTTTACATGCTCATTCATATGTTGCAGAAGATGCACGAGTAAGGTGTCCATTTTCTTTAAAGTGAAAGGTTTTTTTAATGAACATTTTTAAAGGTTTTTGTTATTTTCTTATTACTTACAGAAACAATTGAATAAAAAAAAAACAAAAAAAAAAAACTTAATGCATTCAACTCATCTTGAGACACAAAAATTGTAAAGAACAAAATTGTCAATACTTAAATTAAGATGAATTTATTAATTAAATAACATACAAGTCACGACAATCATTGTTTACTTACAAAATAAATTAGAAGAACCTTTTTTAGAGTTTTACAGCTCTCCTTTAGCTCTGCATATGCAAAACAGGACTAGTCAGGCCGCCGTATTGAAATACAGAAAAAGCTATCAGTTTCACCCCCATGCTCCCCATTACGAACTCCTAGATCACGGGTTCTCTCGTCGAGATTACGCCGTCTTCGTCGTTGTCCCCGATTGGACTCCTGCGTATTGTCACGCCGATGACGATTATTTTGTCGCTTCGTCCTCCACTTCGCACCATAGAAGTAGCGGGTATGGAGACGATTATTAGTGTCATCGGAATTCAAGGTGGAATTTGAATTCCGTGACACTAACCATCCTCACCGAAACAAAAGACGGTTAGCCCAGTGAGAAATTAGGTCATCATTCTCTCACCGATGCGGGTTTTTGACCACAGCCTAAATTGTCGAATGGCGAAAACAGAAGTCGAAAATTCGGAAGCGCTCGATCGTTAGAGCACCAACAGACAAACAGACGGACGCACATTGTGAAAATCATAGCCAACATGATAGGGATAGCCTGTTCATTTAGCCTTCAACCTATTGTTTGCACTGGCGCCGCTGTGTTTCGTCACCTTGTCAATAGAGGCGCTGCTAGTACGCCAAACAACAGAGTTGACTGAGGAGAGCTAGTGTTCGAAATTTTTTAAATCTAGCATTGCATTTAATTTTTAACAGTCCAAATATTTTTTATTTAAATTTCTAACTAAACTGTACCCATTGGTTCACGGGTTAAACGTCTTTTAAAATAATTTCAACAGCTTTTTCAATTGCTTTATATAATATTAATTACAATGAGTGCTCCAGCTATTTTCTGCAATATCAAAACTATTTATCACTGACTTAATATGTCGTACTTAATATCGTATCATACTTAAAAAATATTGGTAACTATGTTCAACAATAAAAATGTTAATATTAATAAAGATGTTTTTAATCAGCTGTGCTAATTAACTCCGTTATTGGGCATTTTCTCTTCCCATTTGGGCTCCAATGTATGTAGCCCTTTCAATTTTCATTACAAGAGATATATATATTTTAAATATTTGCTTCATTTCTAAGTTTTCTATTTGCTCATTAAAATTAAATTATATTAAATTTGCTCAAGTATTTTAAAAGACTTCCATCGCCATGAATTGAAAAAGTTTATGTGTATGCAGTTTTAAATTATTGTCTTTTTGGAATCAGTATATGTTGTTTAGCAATTTTAAGTTAAGAGAAAACATTTTTTTATCATTAAAACAAAAATTGAGGACTAAAAGGGTTAATAAAGGGATTAATTCTTACCCTTCTCCGAGCTGTTATGTGTTATTTAAAATTTTCTTTGTAGGGTCCTGTAATTTTTAGGAGGGCTATTTTGATATTCTGAAACATTTATTTTATTTCTCTAAATTTTTATGAAGTAGTGAACAAAAGAGGAAATAATGCATAGTCAATACTAAATTGTTTTTTTTAAAATCTTATCTTCTATCTATCTATCTATCTATCTATCTATCTATCTATACATAGTATAAATCTAAGTCACTTCCCCGGTGTATGTGCTCGATAACCTTAAGAACTACTGCATCGATTTTTATGAAACAAGTTTGGTTTGTTAGGGGATTTATGTAGAAACTTTGTAGGCTAGGTATTAATTCATAAAAATTGGTTTTATATTAAATTATTTACGTTAATTGCTCTCAAAATGCGTCAACATGGCTGCTCATCATATGGTGATGGCGATCGAAACGCTTAGCGCCATCTCTTGAGCAAACTAACAAACATAAGCTAATTCTACTTCATCTTAATAGCTGAGTAAATTTGCAAGAACATTGTTTCTCACATGGCCAACTGTATGTTGCCTGTTCTAGAGTTAGCGATCCTAGAAATTTATACATTTGCAGTCAAGATGCAACAACATTAAATGTCGTTTATAAGGAAGTACTCAAGACTTAGGTGTAGTCCAAAAACTTCCATTAATTTTTTGACATTAAATAAAGGTTTTTTAAAATTTACCTATACTGTAACTCCACAACTTAATATTTCAATAAACTAATTCAATAAAAAAATAAAAAATATATAACACAAAAAAATTCAAAAGAACTCAATGAAATACGTAATATTTTTGCGATAGGCTGCCATGCTTTTTTCTCCTCTAACAGCTGTGTAAACAGAAACCATGCGAAGCGAAACCGAGACCTTTTTTCTCCTCTAAACTTTTAAACTTCCCCTCACAATTATACCAGGGGACCAAATAAAAAAAAAATAAAAGTGCTACTGCAAAATTACTTCGTCAATCTTCCTTGATAGTTTGGGATGAAGCTACTATGGCAAATAAGGTTGTTGTTGAAGCTTTGCATCGCACTCTGAAAGATCTTAGAAACTCCAATCAAATAATGGGTGGCTTGACATTTTTATTCACAGGTGACTTTCGTCAACTCTACCAGTTATAACAAAAGGTACAGTTTCTGACAAAGTAAATGCTTGCTTAAAAAAGTCTTTTATTTGGGAGCATGTTATTCTCCTTTCACTCACTAAAAACATGAGGGTCCTTTTAAATAATGATCAACAGGCAGACGCATTTTCTACAAAATTGTTGAAAATTGGTTGTGGCAGTGAACCAGAAGTAAATGGTAGGATAAAACTTGATTCTTCATTGTGCAATTATGTCGAATCACTAGATTCTTTGATTGAAAAAATTTACCCCGATATTTCTAATATTCAGTCCAAGTCTTTAGGATGGTTCCAAGAGAGGACTATATTAACACCACGTAACGATTCTGCTAACCTAATAAACTTAAAAATAATGAACAAAGTTGAAGGAAATGTAAACAGTATTGTTCCATCAACACAGTTTTACAAACTGAAAATGCAGTACATTACCCTGTGGAATTTTTAAACTCATTACAACCTTCTGGTTTTCCACTTCATTTATTACAACTTAAAATTGGTGTTCCTATAATGTTACTTAAAAATTTAAATCCTCCAATACTTTGTAATGGAACAAGGTTAATTGTAAAATCACTAAAAGATAATGTGATAGAAGGTTCAATTATTACTGGAAGTGGTCTTGGTGAAACACAATTAATTCCAAGAGTCTCTTTAATACCTACAGATTTACCTTTTCAGTTCAAACGCATTCAATTTCCAGTTAAACTTTGCTTTGCCATAACAATTAACAAATCTCAAGGCCAAACACTGAAAGTAGCTGGAGTAAATTTGCAAGAACATTGTTTCTCACATGGCCAACTGTATGTTGCCTGTTCTAGAGTTAGGGACCCTAGAAATTTATACATTTGCAGTAAAGATGCAACACCATTAAATGTCGTTTATAAGGAAGTACTCAAGACTTAGGTGTAGTCCAAAAACTTCCATTAATTTTTTGACATTAAATAAATGTTTTTTAAAATTTACCTATACTGTATTTTTATTTCATGATTTAAAAAGCCCAGGCAACGCCGGGCGCGGGTTTGCTAGTAACAACATAATTTATTAACAGAAAATTTAAAACAAATCATAATTTCAATATCTTGCGAGATAAAGGTTTCGTTCTAAGTGGCGCACTCTTATGTACTCTGGCATAACTGTCACTGAGAGTTCTTGCATAATTTGTTATATATGGTGTGATAAACTTTTTGATAATCAAATGAGATATATGATTTGAATGGGAATCCTCTCCACAATTGAAAATTGGATTCTTCATAACTGAAGGTGCCAATAAAGTACATAAATATTTTCTCACATTTGGTTTCTGGATGCAGTCTGGTAACAAGGTATTCAGTACATTTTCCAAAGTTATGAGGAAGTTAATAAATTGAGGTTTTGGATAACGGAGCCCTCCAAAATCCCGTTCATGAATCATTGTCATGATCGATGCGGATAATTGCGTTGCGCTGAGCAAATAATAACAGTTCTCACATTCAGTATTTTCTTCAATTACTCGAATCAAATAGCCAGCAATATAAGCCATTGTGGCACTCTTCATTGTTAACATATTTACTGCATCTGGTACTTTTTCAAGCTTGCAAACAATTTGTGGTATATTTTGTAGTGCCTCGCTATTTACTTCTGTTGCTGATGATGAGGCATATGCAGTATTTTCTCCCATTTCTTCATTTAGCCAGATCTCACAAGGAACACTCTTAGAATTACTTGATATTGAAGAGGAGACAAGGCCAGTAATTAAGATCTTCTTGATATTCTGAACTGCTGTGACAGCATTGGTTTGATCATTAGACCCCCCCAAGATTTCTTATTGCACTAAAGAGATTCTCGATGTCGTCAGAATTAAATTTTCTGGTAAGAACATAATGAAACCCTTTCTTGAGGAGGTATCTTATGCACTGAACTGATGAAACTGTTGTTAAAATTGCTGCTTCGAATGTTTCCTTACTTAAGAACTGAATATTGACATTTACACAGGAGTCTTTCCAGGTCTTCAAATAATTAACAAAGTCCTGCTCTAGCCATGCCAGTCGCTCATCTGTAAGACTAAAGAAGTGCATTGCATTAGCGTTCCTGGAATGAATATGAGGCAACCTGTTTCCCACATTCAGGATTGTGAACCATTTCCATATTATTTCTAGGAATTCTATTAGTTTTTTCTGAGTTTTTAAATGCCGTAATGCCACAAGTTTCACCATGCTTATTGAGAAATTTTAGAGCGACAATCAAATCCAAGCTGAATATATCAACAGCACTTTTCACATTCATTTTCTCGAAAGTATTCGGATACACATGTTTGTATGTCAAACGACGGACCGGTTTTATCACTGTATCCTTTTGGATGTTGTAGAGAGCTCTGATGAAATGCCCACTTACTGGTTTGCCTTGGTTTTCCATCTTTCTGTTGTCGGAAAGTAAGAGGGAGCGAAAATTCTTAATCAGATGGCATGGGTCATATGACAAGAACATAAATCGTTCGTTATCCAATGGATGCTTAATCTGAGGCTTAGGAAGACCACCAGAAAGTAAAGAAAAAAGTTTAACATTGGTAGGATGATTATCGGTTACTATCCTAACAGCTTTAAAATTAAAGAATTTCACATTCCTCACCACTTCAATCGTTAAATCAAGCAGTTCATTGCCCTTTAACCCACTCGTGAGAAAATAAGCCACTGGAATCTTGACCTGCGTTGATAGTCCCACAAACACAAAACAAAGCAATTTGGTTGCAACAGACTGAGTATCTTTCAAATTGGTTGTGTCATTGCCAATTATTTCATCGGAAGCTTTTAAATATTGGCATAATGGCCTGATTGTCATATCGTCAATGATCAAAGATCCAAATTTTTCGCGGTCGTTTAATCTGTTTGCTTCTTGAGACAATCTTTGTTTTATTAAGGTGGTCACTCTTTCACCAACTTAGCTCCCAACCAATCTTTTAATTGTACTCTTGGAAGGCAATTTTAAAATGTTCATATTTCTGATATATTGATAGCATGATGCAGATTTGATATATTGATAGATGACTGCCACAGCACACAGTATTTTAAGGTTTTATGGCTCCAGCGTGGTATTATTTTTTTGTAATGTTCTAGTTGTTCTTTCAAAAAATTTGCATGTACATCCTGATGCAAAGCATCATTTTCAATTTCTGAAATACTGTACTTTTCTAATTTTTCTTGAAGAGCTTTCGTAGTTTGTTCCAAATTGTGTACCTTATTTTTCAGAGCCTTTATAGTTCGTGCAAATCGTTGACACTTCCTTTGAAGAGTTCGGAATTTTGTACGTTGGCAATTTAAAGATGCTGTTGTCAGTGTGCTGGATTTTGATGTACTGCTGTATATACTGGCACTGCTGGCTGGTCTATTTTCACTTAAAGTTTCTGTGAGTGTTTCATTACATGGTTCTTTCTCAATTTGTGTCTCTTCACATGGTACTTCCTCCATTTGTTTCCCATCACATGGTGTCTCGATGGCCGTTACGGTTGGCGTGTTATCTCCGATTTCACTTCCATACCTGTAAAGGGGTTAAAATAAATTTAAAGAAAATAAGACTATGTAGCATAAAAATAAACAGTATAAAGTTGGGGAACGTTCAGAAACCAAGTGGCCCCTTTGGCCCGGGGGGGGGGGGGAGGTTTTGGCTACTTATGACTAGGAGGGATGGGGATCAAATAATGACCATGTGGTCCAATTACAATACTCATTTCCAAAAAAGTTGGAACAGTGCAAAATATCTAGAAAAAACAAAAAGGGATGATGTAACAAAACTTTCTCGCGAATACAAAATAGCAGATACGTTTATGAAATGCCATAAATATAGTGTGTGCACCAAAACATTTTGTATCGTGGCCGGGACGTTCATTTTGAATGGGAGTATTGCAACACGTTCCAAAATAGTAGGGACATACGTTGTAGAAAGCGCCGTTAGTAGTGGAACCTTCCGAATTGTTCGGGAATAATCTAGAATGATGACGTCGTACTACATTCCGTATAAATAACAGTTGCCATCCGTCGTTCAGGTAACTTATTCGGAACGATGGGTCGAGGCAAGCCAGTTAGCGAAGATCTTCGTGCTCGAATCATTCAAGAATTCACAAACAACGTTTCTCAGCGTGCAATAGCCAGAAGATTTAACCTGTCATCATCTACAATACACAATATTATCAAGCGCTACCGCGATAGTGGTGAGATCACAATTCGGAAAGGCCAAGGTAGAAAACCTATTCTGAATGCTCGAGCTCTTCGGATCCTCCGACGTCACTGCGTCACGCATAGGAATGCTGCGATTACGGACATAGCCACGTGGGCCCGCGATTTCTTCGGGAAGCCATTATCGTTGAATACTGTACGCCGGTGCATCCACAACTGCCAACTTAAGTTATACTGTGCACGACGGAAGCCATACATCAACAAACGACAGCAACGTCACCGTCTGATATGAGCTCGAGCCCATCGCAATCGGTCCCAAGCACGCTGGAAGAACATATTGTGGTCCGATGAATCAACCTTTACGATTGTTTACGGAAATAATGGACGCCGTACACTCCGGACCAAAGACGAAAAGGATATAACCGCGTGCAACAGGCGTTCGGTACAGAAACCACCGTCTGTCATGGTCTGGGTCTGTATTAGTAGCCATGGAATGGGAGACTTGCACATCTGCAATGGCACCGTCAATGCTGAAGCGTATATACAGATCCTGGAACAAGCTATGGTGCCATCTAAGAGGCGCCTGTTTGGACGAAGTCAGTGTATATTTCAACAAGACAACGCCAGACCGCATGCAGCATGGCTACGTCGGCAGCGCATTCGTAAGTTGGATTGGCCCCCTTGCAGCCCGGATCTGTCGCCTATAGAAAACGTTTGGCGTATTTTTAAACGAAAACTACGACAGCGACAATCCCGGACAGTTGAACAGCTGAAAACCTATATCCAACAGGAATGGGACAGAATTCCGGTTACGGTGTTAGAAAGATTGGTGTCATCGATGCTCAGAAGATTACAGTGTGTCATCAAGAGGAGAGGTGGTAAACGCCCTGCTGTCCCAACTTTTTTGGGAGTGTGTTGCACGTGCCAAACAGGAAAAGCACCTGTATCTTTGTTTAAGCATATAAGAAGATATGTGATCCCATGCCTAATTTATCGTTTATGTATTGTAATGCGTTGAAATAAACGGCAATACAATAATCCAAACAAATGTGGTGGTGTTCTTCCTATATGTTGCACTGTCCCAACTTTTTTGGAAATGAGTATTGTAATTTTAAAGGACAATTCCAGCCTAATATGCAACTTTATTTCACGTTCAAAGATTTTAAACTATCGGATCGATAGCGAAGCATGAGGTTTCGAAATGAACAGAGCAAATACTTGAGTACGCTGAAGGGCGCCAATTTTCTCTCCGACAAAAGCTTATCCACTCGTTTCTTAATTCCGACTTAGGAAACTAATGAAAAGTTAAAGTTTTATCAGTACCTAGGTTGTTACACCCCTACACGGAACAACTGGAAGGCATGATTTAATTTAATTAGGGATTGCTATGGAAGAGCTTCTCTCTAATATTTATGACTGAAGCCTAAACTCGCCGTGACGTCGATCTGGTTGGTTGGTTGGAATTTTAGGGCGTCGGCTACTATGGCCATTTTGCGCCCGACAGAAAGTTTAAAAACCCACAGTTAAGGGCCAAAAAGTTAAAAAATCAGATGGAAAAAAAAACACATAAAAACGTGAATGACAAAGATGGAAAAACAATAAAAATTATGACTGAGATTTTAAAAACCCTAATAAATTTAAAAAAACCGACATTTTCCTCCAGGGTTCTCCCGTAATAAGAAATATTTGTATAGGTTCTGTGTAAAGGGCACTAACTGACTATAAAATAGATGATTAAAATTTAATTTCTTTTGAGTTGTCGCCTAATAAAAACTGATGAATATGATTAGTGGGTAAATGGCACTAAATGAAACCTATACTTAATGATCAAATATATATAATGCAAAAGCAATAAAAAGATGATTATATGAATTTAAAAACATGAATAATTTTTAAAAAAAGAAACACTTTTTTAAAAATTATGGGGTTGTTACCCAACAAAAAATCTAAGGAATGATTCAGCCCTAATGAGCGTCGTAGCTTAGTGTGTAAAGGGCACTGGATTAAAATATGCTTAATAGTTAGCATTGCTCCACAAGAACACAATGGAGCTGGTTCTTTTTTTAATAAATGGATGTGAGTAAGACGGCTGTGACCAATCCTAAGCCGAGTAAGAACAACATCTTCCCGTTTATTTGTTAGACAAGGTAATGACCACGGTGTGATGGAACGCTTGACTTCAAAAAGTTTATTGGCTGGGTTAACAGGCCAAGACTCCTGCCAACAAGATTTGAGTTTCTTGGAAATCACCGGGTGGAAATGCTCGGGGATTGACAGCAATTCCGAGATCGGTTCCCGAGTAATAGCGTGTTTTGCCGCCTTATCGACCCGTTCATTTTGCTGGATACCCATATGACTAGGGATCCAGACAAAATGAATTCTGGTACGTTGGGAATCCAAAAAAATAGAGGTATTCCTGGATTCTTTTGACAAAAGGATTTTCAGAATTGAAAGATTCCAACGATTGCAAAGCGCTCAGAGAATCAGAGAATATCCAGATGTTGGAATTTGGATATTGAAAACAGAACTCTAACGCTTTGGCTAACGCAACCAATTCCGCTGAGAAGATGGAAAACTCGTTTGGCAAATGATAGGAGAATATAGTATTATCTATAAGGAATGCACAGCCAACCCCGTCCTCTGATTTGGACCCATCTGTATATATGTGCAAGCCATCAGGAAGGGTTTCTAAAAAAACCTTAAAAAGTGCGTTAATTTCGGCTTCTAAAAAATTTGATTTTTTCCCACCGAATAAGCTGTAATTTATATCTGATTGGGGAAGACGTCGATCTGAGCAAATCAGCCGAAACAAAATGGAGCGCGAGGATGAAGACTGGAAGTAGCATTTTTCACACTTTAAACGCGATTTTCATACTGAAATAATGGTTTTAAAATTTTTCTATTGCTACAGTTCTATTTTATTTGTTTCAAATAATGATATGCTGCAAAAAAAGATACCATTTTTTTGAGTGGAGTTGTCCTTTAAAATTTTAATACCTTCGTTTGAGGGGGGGGGG
>JAHWFO010042168.1:0-10845 GCA_023313115.1 Rhysida immarginata | reverse complement strand
TTTACGTTACACGTCCGTGTTTGGATCACAGAAATACATATGTGTACTAAATTTCAACTTATTCGGTCTTGTAGATTCGGAGTAAATTGGCTGTGACGCCGGGACAGACAGACACAGGAGTGATCCTATAAGGGTTCCGTTTTTCATTCGGACGTACGGAACCCTAAAAAAGAAAAAATATTTTGACTACTCCAGTTTAAACCATTAGAGAGATATTAGGGACCAAAATTTAACACCCCCCCTCTTAAAAATGTGTAAAAAGAAATATAGAATTACATAATGGGCCAAGACTGAATATAAGAAAGTAAAATTACATTAAATAGAAAAGATTATTTTGGAAAGGTTAAAAGTCCTAATTAAAAGATTAATTTTAAGTCCGAATAGGCATGGTTAGCTCACTACAGCAAAGGCACTGTTTAAATTACATGTTGAACAGAATATGATGATGGCTTCCGGAGAAGAGATTGACTGGAAAATCCAGACAAATCTGCGTCACTGTCTATTGAAGTAAGTGTTCATCTCAACAGAAGAGGACCAGATGAAAATGAAAATGGGCTTACATATCCGGATATTAATGAACTTGAGGTAGCTAAGACATAATCCTTGAAAATCAATTCAGGAAACCAGAAGAAAAGTTGAAGTCAGAAACTGTAATGGCTATGGATGATGACGGAGCCTTATTAGATCATCTTTACTAATGGAAAACCGGAAAAGTAGTGAAGAAATTTTGGCATGTTGAAGCTTTTATGCTCTTGTGGCAACAGTCAAGAAGCACACGGTTAGCACGCGGCAACAATTGAAGGGCACACTTCAAAGCTTGACTATGTAAATCAGAGAACATCATTTAAATGTATGACAACAAATGATATAAAACATTGTTGGCGATCTTAAATTAAGACATCAAAATAAAATTGTACAAAATTTTATCTTATTTATACCAACTCAAAAATTCAAAGGATCCTTAATATAGACATCACAGATGCTAATATTGGCATCAGAAGTGCCAAAAAGAAAATTAACCAGATTCCTGATCAAGAAAATTGGCAAAAAAATTGCTAAATGAATATATTTTAATTGTTCACAAGAAAATTGCTATAGCTAAATGTGTACACATTATTAATTAATATTGCTGATTAAAATCTTACGAAAATCGCCCAGAATATATCTACAAAAAATAAATATATAATAACATTTTTAAGTGACAAGTAGCTAGGAAAGAAGTATTGAAATTTTCTACAAAAAAAAATCATTAACAATATTGCCCGGGCTAGGATAATAAATAAAAAAAATACTAAATAATTATATATCATCAAATTTAAAATATAACAAAACTTTCATGGCTGCATGTCAAAAAAAAATTGAGGTAAAGGGTTTATCATTTTATTACAAAATAAGAACAACTGAAGAACAATGTGATGAACGAATTACTAGAGCATCACAAAACCACATACCATTGAACCTATTTCGACTATCGTTAATATTCAATCGTGACATGTTATTTCAGGCTGTTTGATATAATACATGCCATATCTTAGCATTGAAAGTTTCCAATGGACCATAATTGCACCACTTAACCACATACCCTTGACCCAGTTCTCACTGATACTGACCATCAAGGAAGACAATCACGTGTTTTCACCTAATTCACAAGCTTTTTCTCTGCATTAGCTATAGAATCTTAAAGGGTGAACAGCATTTGGCAGTGCACAGGCCGTTTATACATGGAATTGTATAGTGAAAAACGTGGTCCCCGATATTATTTTGGACCTTTTGAACCGGAAGTAGTTCACCGATTTTTTCCACCAACGAACTCAGTCTTCGGATTTCCCTAAGTTGTCGAATTGCGAAAACGGAAGTCGAAAATACGGAAGCATTCAAAAGCTAGAGCACCAAAGGAGAGACAGACGGACGGACAAACAGACGGACGGACGGACAGATGGACGGACGAACATTGTGAAAACATAAGTACCTATCGGTCCTAATAATTCTGAAGACCTTCATGTCATCATATTTAAGTTGTCAGGTTTCTGAGGACTTTACATCCCCAGGTGATAACACTCTAGAAACCATAAGAAAACAATTAACTGATTTATCTGCCCAGCTGCAAGAGAAAGGAAAATCCAAACAGTGGCGGCTCGTCCATAGGCACTGCGGCACTGCAGCACCTACCAGGAACGATTATACACAGTAGGAAAGATAGTCCCAGCCTACAAACTGGGTACTGCTCCAACCAGCCCTAAGGACATGTAGATAGCGTTAATGCTTCCATGTCCACAGTAGCGCAATTGGTTGGCGTGTCTGCACGGTGAGCAGAAGGTTCCTGGTTCGAACCCAGGCTGTGGAATTTTATTTCCTATTTTCATCAATAATAAGTGTTCTAATTCACTCCCTCCAGCATGAATGCATGCTTCACAACGTCGCCGCATGGACTGACGTAAAAAGTTCAAAACTTCCTGGTTCTTCGCGAATCTGGTCCGCAACTATGGCGATTCCGGCTACCAGTTCTTCATCGGTTCCCACTGGTGTCTCGTATACAAATATCTTTAGGTGTCTTCACAAAATCCAAACAACTGTTTCCTGCAGGTAGGATTTCAACATTTTTTATCTCAAAAACAATGCCCCAGAGAAAAAAATGAAAGAGGTAAATGTTGTTTAGATTCGATCCCTCTATCACCCTCACCTAGAAGCTGATAGAAATATACCTGCTAAATTTCAAGTTTGTACGCTTCATAGTTCTGGAAATTTCTTAATGAATGAATGAATGAGTGTATACATTTTTCACTCTTTCTTTTATATAATAGTATTTTCTCCCTTGTCGTCCTCGGCCGGGATCGAAGCCACATCTACGGGTATCACAGCAAAACCTAGACAGAAGGCCTGATAACGGACACGTCATAAACGTCATTCACCGTTACATCATCATTAGTCGACCATTGTTAATCCTATTTCTACCAATAATAAGCCCTAAATTTGCGCGACTAATGATGATGTTACAATCAGGGTTTATAGATATTCATGGTCATCGAGCTTCGGCCATTTTCCATTGTTTCAAGAAGCTAAGGAAAACAGATCGCGCCAGGTGCCGCATAGATCGCAGTATTCCCGACCGCAACCTGCGATAGAGGTTTTCATTGAAACTGCATACGAAAGTAAAGTTTTGTCTGCGATAGGGTGACGCTGCAGGCGCAGTTGGGCAGATTGTACATGCAGCGCCACTTTTCAATAGAGTTCCCGCCCTACCGGGAGCTAGAAACTTTAGCTTCATTTTAACAATGGAGCTCGATGACCATGAATATGTTTAGACCGTGGTTACAATGTATGACGTTTCCGTTATCGGGCCTTCTGTCTAGGGCGTGTTGAACAGAAGAGATCACGCAACCACTGAGCCATCGAGGCCAATAAGGAAAAGTAAAGTCGTCTGCTAGACAGACAATAATCCCCACGCAAATGGCCAGAGAGCGCCAGTGAAAAAAAATCACGCTTTAAACAATGGAGTTTCCCATCCTGTAATTTTTCATCCATGACCATAGCCAAAGTAATTTTTTATGGCCTATTGTTGAAGAAACTTTGCTCTGCATTGTAGGATATGACATACATTGTTGGTCCGCGCATATCGTAGGCTCATGTCAGACAGACAGATCAAGCAAAATATTATTTTTACCCTTTCCCCTTTGGGCCAACCTGACACTCGTCACATGTAAACCTTACCCTGAACCTAACGAACATCTGGTGCAAGTATGAGCTCAAAGGGATAAGTGGTTCAAAAGTTTTAAGAATATTTACAGACGCACCCTGAATTTTTATATAGACCTTTCTATTGAAACCGAATCAGGACAGCAAAAAACTTGCTTTTCCTCCCTTGAAATGTGCAAACACTACTACACATCCGGAGGAAAACTGAAGTTTTATACTGTCCTGCTTCTGTGCAGTTAGTCCAATTTCGGTTTCAAGGAAAAGATAAACTCTGGCACCATCTCTTGAATAAACAAACAAACATAAACCAAGATGTATGATTTTTACCTCTTCCCCCCCCTACTGTATGGACACGTAAACCTTACTCTGGAGCTAAGGAATATATGTTGCAAATATGAGCTCAATCGGATAAGTGGTTCAAAAGTTTTTAGAACATTTACAGACGCACCCTGAGCCTGAATTTTTATATATAAAGATATTACATGATCCTTAAGCTTAATGTCACTAGCTATTCTCTCGTTCGTAAATAAATTAAAATTTTCTAACGCAGCACCCCCAGAAATTTTAGCTACGATCCGCCACTGAATCCAAAATAGCTCAAGATAAAACAATTCAAGAGGTTTAACAAATCAGTTAGAGAACATGAAACAGGAGTTAGATAATATGAAGACTAGGAATCAAAACAGAAAAGACATTATCTGCTTTAATTCTAAAAAGAAAGGACATATTTCAAGGTTTTGCAAGAGCAAATCTTTAAATTAGTTGTGACCACTGGTGGAAACCAGTCATGGGGATCACGAGCTAAAGAGCAGAATCTGGCTGAATTACAATAGGATCATAAAGGCTCCATAAGTTAGAGGTTAAGATAGATAGTGTGCCCTTGGAGTTTTTACTAGATACTGGATCTGAGATGTCCATAATTGATGACAGAATAGCTGGATTTCTGGGGGGAAGAATTGATTGGATAAATAGTAACTCATTTGTTAAGGGAATTAATGGACATGTGTTCTTGGTTGATAATGCCATTATGGCAGAATTGGAGACTGAAGTAGGAAACTTACGCAGCCATAAGTTCTTAGTTATGGATCTATCAGATCGTGATTTTGATGGAATAATAGGGGGGATATTATTAATAATACTTCTATAGAATGTGGAGAGATTCAGGTCGAGGAATTAAAACTTGTCAATCTTACTAACGAACAGAGGGGAAAGCTTATGGTGTTAATGACAAGGTTTGCTGACTGTTTTGGTCAAGACATAAAGGAAGTCAATGGGGTTAGGGACTATGAAGTCGAGTTTATGTTCAGAAAAGAAAAGCCGGTTTTGGCTCAGCAATATCCAATTCCTCAGGTATACCTTCCAAAATTAAAGAAATGTATTTTAGACTATCTAAAAGCAGGAATAATAAAGCCCACTATGTTGAAATGGAACTCACCTCTTCATGTAGCAAAAAAAGACAACGGAGAAATCCGCATGACTGTTGATCTGAGAAAAGTAAATGATGTTAACGAAGCAGTAGATTATCCTATGCCTAAAGTACAAGAGATCCTTAAACAGCTCCATGGTCAAAAGTATTTCTCAGTTCTGGATCTCCATAGTAGATATCATCAGATTCCTCTTGCACCACATCTAAGAGAGTGTTTTGCCTTTACTACCCCTTGGGGTAAGTACCAGCTGATCAGAATGCCTCAAGGAGGTAAAAACTCTTTTCATTTATTCCAGGCAAAAATGTCTGAGATTTTAGCTAACCTTATTGGTGAAGGGGGGCTTTCGTCTTCCAAGACGATGTATTGATTTATTCAGAGAACTTTGAGGAACACCTAAAAATATTTGAAAAGATGCTTAGCGTTTTTTAAAAAAAAATGCCTCATTATCAAGCCATCAAAATGTCACTTTTGTATGGACCAGGTGAAATACCTTGGTCACATGATTTCAAACAATGGGGTTCAGCCAGACACAGGAAATGTTTATGACAATCTCAACTTAGCCCCACCAGGAAATGTGAAAGAGACACGTTCTCTGATTACAGCCATTAATTTCTATCGACCTTTTCTAAAAAGATTATCAGAATGTCTAACCCCTATTACAAATCTCACAAAAAAATGTGAAATTCCTCTGGGACAAGGATTGCGAGGAGGCCTTTCAGTTGGTTAAGAGAACTTTCAGTAATTCCTCTTACTTTTGCCACCTGATTATGGGAAGGAATTTTTTTCTTCATACAGATGCCTCTCAGGGTGCTGTTGGTGTAGCCTTACATCAAGTGCATTACGGGAATATGAAGCTGGTATCCTTATTTAGTGCTAAACTTAAAGAAGCCAATTAAATTACAGCACTATAGAAAAGGAAGGATTAGCAATTATTCTTGCTGTATGGCATTTTAGGTATTATCCTGGGTTTCCCGGTAACCATTTTGTGTGAACACAAACCTCTATCATTCTTGAAAACAATGAAAGGAACCAATCAAAGGCTACTTAGGTGGTTGATTGAGGTGGAGAAATACAACCTCAAAGTTAAACATATTAAGGGGAGTGATAATTGTATTGCGGACTTACTGTCTCGTTCCCAGCCAATTGAAGTCTTATTGATGAATTAGACTGGAAGGAAAGAATAATCCAATCCCAAGCTATGGACCCCAACATCAGAGATTTAATAGCCCAAAAAGGGAAAGGAAAAAATTACACTGTACATCATGGAATTGTTTTTTATATAGGGAAATTGCGTCGGGGAAAAAAAAATTGAAAATATAGGTAGGAGAGGATGTTAGAGTCAAGCTAATAGAAATGGCCCATGATACTCACTTATCAGGTCATAAAGGGTCAAACAAAACTTGGAAAAAGATTTCTTCTGATTATTATTGGCCCTCTATGTATAAGGATGTCTCGAACTTTGTCAAGACTTGTAAAATATGTCAGAAATGCAAGTTCCACACAGGTAAAGCCCCTTTTCAGGAAGGTATTAAGGTGGCCTGCCCCTTTCAAAAGGTTGACATGGACGTGATAAGACCCCTGACAAAATCTAAAAAAGGGAAAGATATATTATTGTTTTTATAGATATTTTCACCTTTTTTCCTGAAGCAAATGCCATTCCAGACCAGACAACTGAAACTATTGCTAGAGCTCTTATTGAGAAAATCATATGTAGATATGGAGTGCCTAACGAATTACTTTCTGATCGGGGAGCAAACTTTACATCGGAGCTGATGCGTATGGTAGCCAAAGACCTAAACATAAATCATCACTTCTCAACTGCTTATCGTCCAACTTCAAATAGTCTGGTAGAAAGATTGAATTAAAATATCGAGAAATCTAAAAGTCTCTACAATAGTGATAAACAGCATTGGGATGAGTTATTGGAAGCAACTTTGTTCTCTATAAGCAGAAGCTCCAATGAGAATACTGGGGAGACACCCGCATATTTGCTTTATGGATTTGATCCCGTGCTCCCGTTCTCCTGGGAACAAGATGCAGAGGAAAGAGGACTTGACATGTATCGTTCCAGATTAGTGGGCGGGTTAACAAAAGCTCGTCAGCTTGCAAGGAAGCAAGACGAGGGAAGAAGAAAAGGAAAGATAGACAAAGCAAATGTGGATAGATATCTAAAAGAATTTAAGATTGGGGCAAAGGTTTGGTTATTTAAAAAGGGAGGTGGAAAGAACAAACTGGATTTTAGATATATTGGTCCTTTCAGCTTGTTAAAAAATGTCTCTCCTGTAAACTATATAATTGAAGGTATCCAAGAGCATGACCAACCGACTGTGCATGTTGGTCGCCTAAAACTTAGCTTTAGTGATAACACACGACCCCAACAGCAATCTACCAAAAGGAGAAAAAAGCCCGTATATCTTCCACCAGAAAGTGAGACTGAAAAAGACAAAGAAGACATAAGCTGGGATATTATTCACGTGCCACATCAAAAACCACTTCCATCCACTACATAATTGGATGCTCATGGATCATCATCACAACAGATGGAACCAACACCAGTTGATGCAACCCTTATAAAATCAACATCTCGCCTTAATGGAGACAATGCTACTGATCTAGAAATGGATAAACAAGTACGACCCACTTCCACTTTGGATGATGTACGGCCAGGAATATTTGATGAACCAGAGGCAGCGAACACTTCAGAGCAGATGATCCAGACACCAGAGGCACCAAACACTGAACAGCTTGAATCATTGAGGGAGACCACTTCAAGTCCTGAAAGAGGGACAGAGATGACAGCAGCCCAGCAGCCCACAGAGTCCACAGAAGATGATCAAGCATTAATGAGATCATCAACAAGATACAACCTTAGACCCAGAACGAAGGTTGAATCCAGATGATTATAACCAGGGAAGGATGACTCCCATTAAAAGGTGACATGTGTGACAAAAGGAAAACTTTTTTTCAGTTATGATCAAAAAGAACGATCTCAAATTGTGTGGGGCTCCATTATTAAAAGGGGAAAAGAAAAGAAAATATAGATATTTTTATTTTCTCTCTCAAAAGCAAAGAAAATATAGATATTAAAGTTTCCTACCGTGACAAATAATCTAGGAGTAATTCATGACTTGTATCAGAACTTAAATTTTGTGTACATTATTCCTCTTGAGACATGTGAAGCCAATGCATCGCCAGTGCATTAGGCATAATGGGACTCTATTGTATTTGGCTTCTGCCTCCAGCCCACTCAAACATCAAATGAGAACTTAAAGACTTCACCACCAGAGGGCTCTGACTGAACCTAACCAATCACGAAGAGTGTAGGCCATCTAGACCCATCAGATACACTCATAATCAATTGCACATGTTGTCGCCTCTTCAGTCCTACCAGAATTCAAAGCGCTAGCTTCAAAATGATATTTAAGGAGGGGAGCGACAAACAATAGGCACTCATTCTTAAGGCTACGTAGATTTTATTTAGTTTACATAGACTTACTTGATACTCTGAAATGAACTGATTGGACTTAACAGAGACAATTGACTCATAAAGTACTTTGTTTTAGGGTTACTGTATTCCCCTCCCTTTCTAAAAGGAATACACGACGCGTTCTGTGTCAAAGAATTAATTGAAATGTAATTAAATGAAACTTATTCGTTATCTTTTTGTTTTTTGTTCTCATAATATTAACTCATACTTTTGTTATTACTTAGGCCTAACTACTTTGTTATAATCTTTAATACAAACATAAATTGAATTGTGGATTATGATTTGTTACTGAATTGATCAACAAGAATTTCTCACTGAATTAAGCCTTTATGAATAATATTAAAACTTGTGTATGAAGTTTGTTTGTATTCCAATAAAATTACGATTTCTTTTGTACTATGTGTTTCTCCTTACTTTACTCACTATTGTCTCATTATCCTATCACAATACCATCTCTGCGATACGCCATATTTACCTTAATTAAATTTTAGTGCACATCAAAATGGTCTCTGGTTTAAGACACACATTCTATTAAGGTAAATAATTTGCTTTTCGAATGAAGACCATAGTGTTTATTGGTATATAAAATACAGAAAAAGGAAGAGTCTGCATCCGTATATTAGAAATCATGTGTAAAACAGCATAGCTGTTCCATAGTATTTGCAAGAGAACTGTCTCAAAACGAAGGAAACTTTAAAATATTTCATTGAAATACTCCCAGAACTTTTCAATTCTTATTGCAACTGTGTTGAAATGGATAATCCATCATATGAATTCTTTTCCCTCATTTCAATGGTTCTTTGGTTGCCATGTAATAAGTTTATTGTTATAGTATTCTTCATAAAAGAAGACCGTTGCCCTTTATTCGGGTCAGAGTGGAAAGCAATCAGATGCAACTACTGTTGATTCATTACTTTCTCCTGACGTTAGAGTGAGCTAATTCCTAATGTTTTAATGCTAATTCTGATTGTAAACTTCTAAATTTTGATATTTTTAAGTAAACAAATTAGAATGATGTTATAAATATTTAATCTACTCTATATAAAGAAGAATTTATTGAAATGTGTGTAGCTGTGAAGCATTGAGCATGGAGCAAAGAACGGAATAACTAAGCGATAAGCAGCCAATTCTGATTGGTTTATTTCGTTGGTCTTCTTTATGAAAATTCCTATGAGTAATACGAGAATTATTCAATAGAAACCTATTTATAATGAGCAGCCACAAAAATATCACTGGTCTAGACAGCGGAAAGCAGCTGTTTTTATGGTTCAAAATCAGAGAGGTAAAGAATTCGCTTCGGAAAAAGATTTTTATATTAAAATTACACATTAATATAAAATTGCACGTTTAATATATATGTATTATCCATGAATGTCTGCACCCTACGAATTCAATAATAATATTTTCAAATTTCCCATTTTTTAAATTTAAAATATGCTCCAAAACTAATTTTGGGAATGCTTCCATAAACAGTTTCTCATAATTCAAACAAATAAAAAATAACATTAAACTAAACCTAGGAAATTATGCCTTGGTATATAGCATTTTACTCTATCTGGCCATTAGTCACCGGACACTAGTAGATAAGGACTTGATTGGGTCCGAATGGAATGTGGAGGGGGTGATTTCTCGAAAGATCGAAGGATGCCGACACTTTTTCTTTTGTTCTCAGCCTGCTCTGGAATGCGCTAGGGTCCCCTGGGACCCTGTCCCTTGCTTCCTGCCCCCGGGCTATTTGACATGGTGTGTCTCTGCTTTTCTAAGGCATTACCTTTTTTGGTCATGCTCTGGCCGTCTGGTGCGGATTTTTGTGGGTTTGTCCTTTTGGGTGTGGTTCTTGTTTTAGGTGTTGTCACTCTGTTTGGGTGTTGGCCCACCTGTTTTGGGCGTTGGTCCTTGTTTCGTGTGTGGTCTTTTCTGGGCGTTGGTCCTTTTTTGGGCGTTAGCTCTTATTTTGGGCGTAGTCATGTTTTGGATGTGGTCATTTATGGTCTTTTGGGTGGGGTTTTATTTACCTTTGATTTCATTTTGATCAGGTTTCCATTTGCGGGTGTGGTCACACAGCTGGCTGATGATCTTTTCTTGATTAATCACGTGATGGCAGCCATGTTCAGGTGGCCTAAGGCTGAAATAAAATTAATTTCATAATCCTCTGATGTACCCCTGGTGCTGGTGCTGGCAAATAAGAGGATCCTGATGCTCTCAGCAAAATCCACTTAGGTGATTCTGTCTCACAAG
>JAHWFO010042167.1:0-14737 GCA_023313115.1 Rhysida immarginata | reverse complement strand
AATTACGTTCGAAAACGAGGCTCTGGAGGCCCCGGCGAGCATGTTACATTGCCCAGGGTTGTCTCAGTCTGTCCGTCAAGAGAAGGAAGAAAATGTTCACTAGTCGCGTGCATTACACCCTTGGACTTCGTTGGATTTCAACAGAGTATGTAATGTAAGCAATTATGTGAAAATGTTCAGGATATGTGGACTTACAAACGCCTTTTTCAAGTCTTCGAAGGCTTTATGTTGCTGTGGGCCCCATCTTTCTTTAACAGCTCGAACAGCGGCCCGGTAGTGTTGGCATAATTTGCTATAAAGTGTCTATAAAATTGGGCCGTGCCCAAGAAGGAGAGCAATCAGAGTTCATTCAATCAGAGTTCATTCTCTGGTATGTGGAGCACGACGTATGGTTCATTCAATATCGGAGGTGGCTCAAGATTCAACATCCCGCGGTCCACAGTTTCAAGAGTCTACCGAGAGGACCAACTTAACGGCATTACCTCCCATCATGGACAACGCAATGGTCGACCACACCTTCTCGATGAACGGGACCAAGGGCGTCTGAATAGGATGGTCACGCTAACATGCAACTGATACTGCGCTAGATGAGATCAGATTTTAACCAAGGTGATATTACAGCTGTAACGAACTGTGCAACAAAATCTGGTGTGCATGGGAGCAGAAGACCCACGAGAGTGCCCTTGCTAACAAGACATCGTCAGCAACGTCTCTCTTAGGCCCATGAACACATCGACACTTGACAACTAGAAACGTGTGACCTGGTCTGATGAGTCTCGATTCGAGCTGGTAGGGCTGGAGTGTGGCGGAGACTCCCATGAAGGCCATGGACCCAAGTTGTCAAGCATGCACTGTGCAACCCGGTGGTGGCTCCGTAATGGGCAACTGTGGGAAGCTCTCCAGTCGGAATGGTTGGCAATGTCTTCATATTCTTCCACCGACTGTAGAATCAATGCCATGTCACACTGAGACACTTCGCGGGGTTAGATAAGGTCCCACACGTGATTAGGTGTTATCCCATGACTTTTTGAATGTGAGTGTACACTGAACGACTAATTTATTAGAGACACCCTGCTAATAGCATGTTGCGCCTCCTTTAGCGGCAAGAACTGCCTAAATACGTGCTGGCATGGATACAACAAGGTGTTGAATAGCAGCCCAGGCTGACATCACAGCGTCCCGTAATTGGTGCAGGTTGGGCGGTAGTGTGGGAAGGCCTTGGATGGTTCTCTCCAATTCATCCCATACATGCTCGATCGGATGAGATCGGGCGACCGACTTGGCCACTGAGTCGGGTGGAAGTCCGCGTCACGTTTCTCGAACCAGTCCAAGACCATTCGAGCACGGTGACAGGGAGCATTGTCCTGCTGAAACTGTCCGTCACCAACAGAGGTAGTTGCACCTGGTCGGCAACAATGTTCAGGTAGTGTGTCGCATTCAAGGATATGTCTACGGATATCAGTGGACCTAGTGTGTCCCAAGAAAAGACACCCCAGACCAGCACTCCTTCCCCATCCGCTCGTACGCTTGTCTGCTGACAGGAGGGGTCCATGGCCTCGTGCTGTCTGCGCCAGATGCGTAGTCTGCCGTCTGCATGATGAAGTAGGAACCGCGATTCGTCGGACCAGGCGACCTTCTTCTGCTCGTCCAGTTTTCTGTGGCGATGCCTGTGTGCCCATAGCAGGCCGCCTGTTGTTAAACTCAGCTCAGTGCATGTTGCGCCGCACCGTGTGCTCTGAAATGGGTTGGGATGCTTCCTCATTGAACTGCGCTGCAATTTGTTGGGCAGTTCCCGTCCTGTCGCTGTGGAAGATTCGTGCCAGTCGCTGTTGGCCCTGTTTCGTCCGGATTTGTGTTTGTTGGAGGTTGTTTATGGCATAACTGCCATTCACGGAAAAATATCCTTGACATTGTTGCACGGGAAAACCCGAGGAGGTTCGTGTGTCCGTCGAGTTCCAACGTTCATGCCTCGTTCAAAATCAGTCAAATCCTTATAGTTCCCCATATTCAGTCCATTTCTGCTGCTGACTGCAACTTGTGATCCAACGCATCCCTTTTATACACCGCTTCGGCCTGTTCCTATGTTTGGGTGTCACTGGGAGGACGATCCATTTTCCGTAAGAGGTGTCCCTAATAAATTGGTCGTTCAGTGTATCAACACCATAAATAAAATCTTGCAAACATTCCAAGTAAAAGCTTTAGCTGTAACGTAGAAGTAATATTGGATTTTAGAATTTAAAGTCTCTACTCTGTCCGACCAAAGTTTGATGGGATGTGTCCAGTTAAATTTCAGCTTTCAATTGATATTGCTATGTCTGTTTTATTAACTCGAGCTTAATTGATACTAAATTTACTAATCACTTAGTTTTCCTTAATTTATTGGTTAATTTTAAGTTTCACTCGATGCTGTAATGATATTTTTTCTGATTCTGTCTGGTGCCCTACTTGACGGTTTTTACCATACCAGCTCCCCTTAGGCATCTTTTGTATTCTTTGTATTAACAATATAAACTGAGTTAGCAAAACTTATGGGATAGTTACTTAATATCCGGTCGGGCCACCTCTGGCCCTGTGGAGTGCAGCAATACGGCGTGGTAGTGAGTCTGCAAGTCCCTGGTACACTTCTGGAGGCAGTTGACACCAGATAGTCTGCAGAGCCGAAGATAGTTGCTGCCCGTTCGTGGGCGGATGATCCAGTGACCGGAGCCTGACTTCAATAGCATCCCAGATATGCTCGATGGGATTCATGTCAGGGCTCCGGGCTGGCCAGCTCAGTCGTTGGACCTCTCCTGCATGCTCCTCGAACCATTCGCGGACGACATTGGAGCGATGTGGTGGAGCATTGTCATCTTGAAAGACTGCTACGTCGTCAGGGTGTTGAAATGTCAAAAACGGGTGCAGATGGTCTCCGATGAGTTGACGATACCGTGGACCATTCAACGTTTGGTCCAGGATAACCAGAGGGCCCATTCCAAACCAGGAAAATGCACCCCAGACCATCACTGACGCCCCACCATCCTGCACCACCACCTGTTGGCATGCGGGATCCATCGTTTCGTGAGGTCTGCGCCACACACGGTGCCTCCCATCAGCGAGGTACAGTTGATATCGTGACTCATCTGACCATATGACGTTACGCCATTGTTGCAAAGTCCAGCCAAGATGGTTGGTGGCAAATGCACGCCGGAGTGTCCGATGACGCTGGGTAAGCATTGACACCCGTGTAGGGCGACGGCTGCCAAACCCGAGGGCATGCAGATTCCGACGGATTGTCCACCGAGAGACGTTTCTAGTATTGAACTGGTCTGTGATTTGCTGCACTGTTGCGCTCCTGTCTCTCTGATTCATTCGTCCCAGGTGTCGCCGGTCACGATTATTCAGGGCAGCTGGACGCCCTGTATGGTGCCTGTTGTGGACTGTGATGCCTTCATACACCCTGGAGACAGTTGAGCGGGGAAAGCCAAATTCCTGCACCACTGCCGAAATGGAACATCCCATGCGTCGGGCACCTGCTATCATACCCCGTTCAAAAGACGTCAGCTCGCGACGACGTGCCATTTCTGATTAATCACTTATCCAAGCTCTTCCCACAACGTCTAATGGTCCATTCCCAGAATCCGTTACCCCTGTGAATTCGTGAGCCATGCCCATCAATCAACGTGCTTGCTATCCCATGAGTTTTGCTAACTCAGTGTAAATAGATGCGACACGCCCATTCACACTTTCGTTGGACAGAGTAGAGCTAAAGTTACTAATAAACAATAGAAACTCATTTAATTCTTTTATCAGTAATCGAGTGACTGAATTATTGAGTCTCGACAAAGCGATTATCACGTTTGCGTGCTCAATGCCATCAACCGGCAAGATGGCCGAGAGGGCTTGGTTGTGGGTTCGAATCCCGCCCTGGGCATGGATATTTGCGTTTGTCCCGGGCTGCTTAAAGATATACCTTGTGTAAAAGGCGCAAAATGACCTTAATAGTTGACGCCAAATAAACCAACCAACCAACCAACCAACCGACGTCATCAATTCAACAATGCTTAAAAACTGAACAGAAAGTGCCAGTGTATTTATTCTTATCGATTGTTGGTGTATACCCCGTCCGCACTACAAAGTTAAGCTAACCTAAACATTAGTGCGAACAAACCAAATAAATAATAGATGTTTGTTAAAAATGCTCTAGCAATTGATTATGAAGAAATTGATATTATTTGGGAACACTTACAAATTATGTAATGAACTTTTCATTAGTTCGATTGTGGAAAACTTTAACCTTTCGGTACTTGACTTTAGCTTTATTTATTATTTATTGTATCTCCGTTGTATATAATCAATAATCCAAATAGAAAGGAGGCCGTAGCGTAGTGAGCTTTCACATAAGTTAAGCAACACTGGGTACGGCTAGTCACTGGATAGGTGACATTCCTTACTCTGAGTGATAGCCGTTTATTTACTGTCTGTTTGTTTGTTTATTTTCATTAGTTGCTGACATCAACGTGAACGGGATGAATGAAAAACTAAAAGGTAACTCACCTAAAATATTTATGAAATATTATTGGTCTTGGGAGGCCATGGAAATTGCTACACCGTGTTTCCCTACTGTCTCATAGCGTTGGGTATGCTGTACCATCTCGGTGCCTTCAGAAACCGGGAAGTATGGCGTTTAGGACTTGGTGCAGATCGTTGCCTTCCGCTTAATGAAGCGACACGTTGTTGGAGAGCCCTTCCATGTTCGCTATTCCTCTGTCCAATGTTGTCCTTCCTAGTATCTTCTCTTGTTGCTATTTTACGTCGGCGAACAGGCCATCTTCTATCTTGTGTAGTGCGCCTGAGAGGACCAGTACCTAGATATTGTTAAGGTGTGACGAGGAGCCCCCCATCCGCCTCCGTTCAAGTAGGTCAGGGAAATGATATCGCGTGTTGCAGTGACGTTTCTGGCACCTCACTTATGTAGCCAACGAGAAAGACAGGTCACGGCGCGGAAAAGTCAGCTGATCATTAGTCCGGCCAACAATCCAACCTTCATTGTTTCCAACAAACGAAAAAATATCGATTGTTAAAATCCAAGATGGAAACAATGAAGGTTACATTGTTACTCGGCCTAGTATGCGCCGGGGCCTGTCTTTCTCGTTGGCTACGTACAAATAAAACGTTTTTGATATTAATGCATTGTTGTGGTGCATTAAATTCATTGTAATGGATCATTCCTTGTGGGTGTAGTGATTTCCAAGGCTTAAAAATATATTAAATATAAACGCATGTTTTATTGAAACGACGGTGCATATAACGAGAAAGAAATGAAAAGAAATACTCTGAATGTATTTATGTGTCAATAGACTCATCTATGAAAAGAAGACTTGCAGTGAAGGTTTTTTTTAAATTCTTTTGACAGAAATCCTGGAAGAAGCAGAGCGGCGTCTGAAGGAAATTTACGTTGAACTGGAACTCCCTCAACAAGCGCCATGGGTGGACAAGATCCTTCACATTGAGGAACTGTACATCAACTTAGAAATGCACACGGTTAGAGGGGAGATCGAAGACACAAAAGGGACACCCATCAAATTGGAACAACTCTTCGACGCTACCGAAAAGAAAATGGATCCTTGTAGAATTCTCGTCGAGGGGCCACCGGGAATGGGTAAGACGACGCTTTGCTGGAAGATGCTCAACGACTACGGACTCGAGAGGGACTATCTAGTTAGCAAATTCAAACTCGTATTCCTTCTCTACTTAAGGAACATTAAAAAAGTGGAATCTATCGAAAATGAACTGGTTGAAGCTTGTCAGTGGAGAGATTACTCGAGCATCGAGATTTTCAATTGCATTTACAAGTACCAACAACAAATTCTCCTCATACTCGATGGCTACGATGAACTGAGCGAAGAAGATAAAGGCAAGCTGCTCCCATTGCTTAATAAAGATAAATTCCCTTCCATGTTCGTCGTAGTGACGTCACGCTCTGGCATATTTCAGATGAATAGAGAAAATGAGACAGGAATGGGGGAAGCTTCCCGGTTCGTTCATAAGCAAAACAGAAAACTTCAACTTTTCAACAAGAGAGTCGTCATTAAAGGGGTCAGCGAAGAAGACGTTGCAGGGTTCCTAAAGAAATATTTGGGGGACACTCCTACAATGCTCGAAAAGACAGCCAAATTTAGACGACAGAGGGAAATGAAGGAAATGTGCAAGTGTCCCTTGTTCCTTGTCCTTTTAGCCACAATGGTGGAAGAGGAAACATTTCACGAGATTACTTCCAAGACAGCCACGTACAAACACTTCTTCAACTTCGTCATCAGACGGAGCTTAGTCAGAGAGAGGTTGTTAGAGGTCAACAAAGAGATCGACATCTTTAAACCACGTGACAACCACCCATGCAGGGAGCTAATCATACGATTTGGAAAAGTTGGGCTCAACAATTTAATTCAAAGTAATCTCACCTTCAACGAACAGCAAATTTCACGTGAAGACAGTCTCATATTCAAATTAGGCTTATTGATTAAAACCCTCAAACTGGAGCAACACAGCGCCGAGAATTATTACGAACCGATACACAAAAGTTTTATAGAATTTTCGGCCGCTTTCTACCTCTACAACGTGTTTCGAGATTCCGGTGAGCAGGCTTTCAAAACGGAAATCGATAGAGTCACGCGAGATGGACTATTTCCGACTGGCGACTCTCTTTTCTTCGTCTTCATTGGGGGATTTCTCAACGACAGAGCCTCACTTCTATTCGAGGCCCTCCTCCCCCACTCAAGTTGGTTCCATTTAGAGAACCTGTGCTTCACAAACACGCTCATGGAAATCGAAGACGTTCACAATTTTATGGACTCCTTTAGGCCTCTGCTGCCTTCTTTCGTTCCATCTAAATATTTCTTCGGTGGGTTCTTTTCTATCGGCCGAGACTTCACTTCGTCACCCATTCACTCGCTCCTCTTGAACTCGGCTCTCCAACAACCCAATCTCGTTCACTTTCTGCAATGGATCCCCTCTCATTCGATCTCAATCCATAAAAAGGTCTTCATCAACCATTTAAAACTGTGTTTGACTGCTGAGTTCTCTGCTGAGGAGGATGTGTTGAGTGGAGAGAATTCGTTGAAATGCAAAACACTTTCCCTTCGTCTCACAAATTCTTTTCAAATGGAACGATGGCCGAATGTTGTTGGTGTTGTCGACTGCATCGAAAGAGAAACGACTGACTTTGATTTAATGGAAGGAGAGGGAGGGTTGAATAGTTCTGTGCTCGTTGCTCTTCACAAGGAGTTGACTCAAGGACAATGGAAGGGGAAGATCATCCACAGAATATGTTTAAAATTAAAAGAGAAGGATGACCCCCTCTGTCTACGTCTTTTGCTCGATCTCGTGACCAACAACAAAATCAAAGATGGCGTCTTTGTGTGGATAGAGAAATGGGCTAAAAGTGAGCGAGAGAAACGACAAATGAGTTTAGATTTACAGGAACTCTTTCACTCGGTCGTCCAATCAAAAACTGTCGACGATTTCTATGTGTTTAATGCTGATTCTACCTGTTCACCTGTTTTCGATTTAAGTCGTTACAACAGAGACGACAACATTCGATTCAAATCTTTATACTTGACTGGTTCTTTGAGTATTTTGAATGAAACTGCAAATGCAAAACCTTTAACAGAAGAAGCCATTATTTTGTGTTGGGGTGGTGAAGAGAAGAATTCTAAATTGATTCAGAGCCTCCAAGGGATCAAATGGTTGTACTGTCGTATGGCGTGTTTCGATTTCTTGGTTGACGACAAATACCCAGGGCTACAGAAATTGGAGGAACTCTTACTCTATGTTGATGAGTCGTTGTCGTTGAGTCCTGCCATATCCAGTCTCCTCCAATTGCGAGTGTTAACTTTGAGTTTCATCGACATTAAACACATTGCACGTGGGTCTTCTGATGTTGCTTTCACTCGACTGCTTTCTTCTCTTCCTCTCAGGATAATACAACTCATTCAGATTCCTCGTGACGTTTCGTCCTTTGATTGGCTGATCGCGTGTGTAGTGAACGGTTTGGAGGCGAGAAAAGAGAAATCGAATGCTCCTCCGCCATGGCTACACGAATTCCTCTTTTACTTTGCTCGTGGGAGTGGGTGGGATTGGAACGATTTGAAGGCGTCAGGGGGAGTGAACGGAATTCGGAGAATGTTGCTAACGCATCTCGTCAGACAATGCTCCTGGGTCGATTCTTTTAGTGATCTTCCACGTGCTCTTCCTCGATGTCTGTTTCCATTGGACGACAAATTCACCATCAAAGTGGACGTTTACGGGGCGGATTCATCGAGTTCTCGCCTTAGTCAATGGGACTATCGATGGATGCGTATGTTGAACAAATACTGCATCACTTGCACTGGGGAGTAGTTGATGTTGAGTTATGTGCCATGAAACTCTTTCCTCTCTCGTGAATGGTGCTCTGAGTAAGTTAAAATAAAGCGATGAACATTCTAGACAGCTTTTCTTTGTTTTTTTCTTTAATTTCTGTGTAATTATGATCACGTGCTAAGTAAAAAAATTCTTTCCTTTTCCTATCGAGTGAACCAATGTCTCATTGATCCCCATATGAGTTCAGGTAACAATTGCATGAGTACATGGAGGATACGTGCAAGTTAAATTCTACCATCTCTCTAAGGAACCTTGTCTTTTCGTTTGATTGCAAAACAAATTGGCTTTCCTACGACAAACAAGTACACAGAAACCCTAACACTGAAGAAAACATGCACACACAAGCAGGTACTAAAGGGGGAAACTCACTCGCAAGCACACGCACAAAAACACACACAAAGTCAAACGAAGCAGGCACCCACAAATATACACTGCTTTCCAATGACATTGCCCCACCAAGTAGAGTTATCCAACCTTATCCATATTTAGTAGGGGGGTGGGTTTCGTCTACCTCCAACTAGGAAACGACTAGATGCATGCTCATGGGACATGACCATTTGGGTTGATATAGAGTGTCCGCGTGCCTGTATAGGCTCATCACTTCACACCGGTGCCACGTTCCATGCAGTAAGGAGGAAGCAACTGCCACGTGAATGTACAGTACTGTAATCCGCACAACAGTTTCAATGCCGCGACGACAACAACGACAACCGTTCACGCAATTAATGGACTTTGAACGAGGTCGGATTATTGGCCTCTCCGAGGCAGGATGATCAACCAGTCGGACTGCTGTCCATGTGTCGCGGGATGTACGGGCGGTATGCCGATGTTGGAGGCAATCGCGAGAGGAAGGCATACATGACAGAAGACCAGGCTCTGGGAGCCGGAGAAGCCGGCATACGCCGCGACAATGTCTGACAGTCCATTGTTGTGTCTTCCTTTGACACCTGAGCACGGCGCGATACGACTGCAATGATGTCGTGAGCGAGTGGGCTGGCGAATGAAATGGCACCCGGTGGTCTTCAGCGACGAATCCTGCTTTAGTTTGGACACCGACGACAGACTCGGACGGGTGTGGCGCAGACCACTTGAACGTGCCAATGAAAAATGCATCCGGTATCGCCTTCGTGGACCAACACCCGGGATGATGGTCTGGGATGCCATCGGCTACGATACCAGAACACCTTTATTCACCATCCAAGGCACCCTGACAGCAGCACGGTACCTCAGAGATTCCGCAGCCCGTATTACCGCCCTTTCTGCACACCATACCTGGCGCAGTCTTTCAGCAGGATAACGCCAGACCGCACACGGCAAACATGAGCATGGCATTTCTGCATGATGTCAACTGCCTGCCATGGCCCGCGAGGTCCCTAGACCTATCGCCAATTGAGCACGTGTGGGACGTCGCTTACGATCACCCCGCATTGTCTATGACTTGATACAGCAGTTCACCAGGCCTGGGCAGACGTAGCTCAAGATGACATTCGCCAACTGTATGATCACCTACACCTGCAGCTGGAACAATGCATCGCCGCAAGAGGTGGTGCCACAACCTACTGATGCCGCTTTCCGTTGGGACACCCTGTACCAACGATTGCACGTCTTGGCTCCATAACTTAATAAAGGTGTGTTGAGATGTATCTGTTGCTGTATACCTACTTTTGGCTCATTCGGATAACTCCTTGTTGGTGGGGCAATTTCATTACAAAGCAGTGTACGTACACGCACGCGCGCGCGCACAGACATAGACATCTGCACGCAGTCAAACGATCATTCACGCACGCACAGTTGCACAAACATACACACAGCGGTACGTACATAAATACATTCAAACAAGCATGCATGCACCACAAAAGCATGGTCAAAAACGCGCGCGCGCTCATAGTCAAACAATGAAGCATGCAGAATGTCACAAACGCACACACAATCAAACGTGCATCGTTGCACGAACACACATGCCCACGCAGAATGTCAAGCAATAAGGCATTCACCCACGAATACACAATCGCACACGCGCGTATAAACATGCACAATCACATACACACGCACAAGCACGCAGAATCAAAAATGCACGCACATGGTCATACGAATACAGTGATACCCACACTAAAAGTACACTGACACATGCACATGCAGGCAAACGAGCATGCTTCCAGGCGCACACACTCACACACACACGCACACATCAAACGTGCATACATGGTCGCGCAAAAGTTAAACAAACATAAAACGACACACAGACACACGGACAAACGCAGACCCTCTTTACACAGAGAGTCCCCCACATACAGTCGAGGACCAAAAGTGATGAGATAGTTGTTCAATCATTTGTTGGACACCTCTGGCCCGACGAAGACCGCCACTCCATGCGTTGGAACTCTCCTGAATGCCCCTGAAACCAGTTCTACAGGAGCAGGGCTGGATGACATGGCGCATTATTTTGCTGGAAGACACCATCATTGTAGGTAGTGCACGAAGTTCATGAAGTGGCAAATAGTCATCAAGTAGCTCACTCATGTGTCTAGCAGGACTAACGGAACCAAACAGTGCCATGCATAAGCACCTGACACTTACGTGGAACCCGAGCCTGTAAGGTGCAATGTTTGTCTTCAAGTTGGCCCCATGGCTTTCTAGGGATGCGCCGAGTCCGACTCTTCCATCATCCCGCTCTAACTGGAACTGTGATACGACGGGGGGACAATCTTTTTTCAGTCTTTCAAAGATCACCTCAAGTTGTTGCGTTAAGTGGCATTTTCGTGTTGTCGCCTCAGGTGGTGGAGTTAGTTCCAGGCAGACGCCGGGGGTGACGATCGGAGAGTGATCCTAGTCGGCCACTGTATTCTCCATGATGGGTGGGCGTCCATGTATTCCCTGTACACACGAGGACACCGTACTAGTAGGAATGTTGAATTCCGTTGCAATGGAAATTCCATGAGTCAGGCGTCCTCTCTGGTGCAACGTTCCAATTCAGAGCACTCCCATCGCCTTGTCATGATCACAATGACACGGATACAAAGAGATACAAGCGTGAAAGGGCACTGCTTTGCATTAGTCCACGTCGAGAGGCGTACCTAACTGCAGTGACCCATTTGAAATTTTATGACTTTTGGTCTTAGAAGTGTCAATGTGCAGAAACATAGGCGCACACAAAGACAGAGAGAGGCAGACAGAGTATGTCCGCGCGCACTCACAAGGCGCCAACTCAAAGACGCGTAAGCACGCTCTCAGGGAAAATGTTGAGGAGTCACCCACAGGAATTGGCAAGTTGGCAGCAAATCTATCAAATTGGCGCAATCTCGAGAGGTTTCTGTGGACTGTACAGGGGAAGATTGCCATGGCGTTACGGTCGCCCGAGTAGACAGAGTTTAAAGAGAACGAGTCCTATGACTTGTGCAAGGGATCTTTCGTCGACATTGCTGGCGCCCAATAACGAACATTTTATCCTTTACTTCCACGCTCAACTTCAGATGGCCCTCAGGAGAAGAAGTTCATTCAGCAGGTCGTGTGGCCTTCTTCTCAGAAAGTCTGTGGCTAAGCACTACTGCTGCTGTTTTACTTGGATGAAAGTGGAGGTGTTCATGTAGGAAGCCGCTTAACAATGGACCCGAAATTCTCAAGGCATCCCTAACGAAATGTTGCACTGGAGCAGGTATCTGATGCCAATGTAAACGTGTCAAGTGTTCATGATGAATGTCAAATGCACTGGCACGAAAGTGTAGTGATCTGGAAATTTGCCCCCGCGTCTTTAGCTGTTGTGGCGCTAAAAGATCTTTTGCACACTCATGGGCGACTGATTCTCTTTAAAATGAAGTATCCACAAGGAAAGCGCGATGTTCTCTCTGCCGTAACGCCATGCTTACTCATACCAACCCCTCCGTGTCGCGATTGCTTCGACGGTCTCTCTATTACACGACAGATGATGGCTTACTAGGAACCCTGTGCACGAACCCTGGAAAGAGAAAGACTGTTGATGCCTTACGAATCCTTACACTTCCTGGACTTGGCAGTTTCTTCTTCTACTGAAACGTACGCGTAAAGTGGAGAAGGAGGAGGCTAGTGGAGTTATTTGTCAATAGGGAGCCTCAAGGTATATTGTTGGGTCTACATTTGGCTCACCTAGCGTAAGCCTCGTTCCAGATATGGAGGACCCTGCATTTGTTCTGCACACATTTGCATTTATGAGAGAAAGGCCAACTTAAAAGAAATTCATGGCCTACACTAAAATTTCTCTTTCTTGATAGGGCTACACTCGACCTCTTTATTGATCACAATGACAAGTCAAAAGGAGAACACCCTCTCAATTCATTCTTTTCAACTACGTCAATGATTCCCATGGTTACCACTGCATCTTCTTCTGGGTTGTTTATCTTAACAGGGGGACCCTTAATGGAACCCTAAGCCTTGTTCGTTGGACGAGAATGAGTACAAATAATTTCGTAGCAACTGCATAGAACGATTGCACACTTTCTAGTCATCTGAAAAGGGAGACGTAACGATTTAGTCGAAATGAGTCTTTGGGAGGTTGTCTGCTCTTATGTTGTCTCAAAAGGAGTGTTCTATTGCAGTCCTAATCAGTTGGACATATTCCTCAATGTCATAAATACACTGAGTGAGCACATTATTATGACCACCCGACATGTTTATGCAAATACGCGCACGGACCAATATAAAAAGGGAAGGTGAGTGTCGTCGACAACAGTAGACGTGTTCCATTCTTCAACTATTTAACAGCCTTCGAACGCAGGATCATTGTAGGTGCTTGGAGCTGTGGAGCGAGTATCAGCGAAACAGCAACATTCATGGGGTGCTCAAGAGTATTTAAAGACGGTTAACCGGAAAACGGGGTCTAAATGTTCGCGTTGTGGTTGCCCGTGGATGGTTGATGATCGGACAGAACGGAGACTGTCACGACTGGTAAAAGATACCAGAAGGGCAACTGTGCATCAAATCACTGCTCACCTTAATCAGGGGTCCTCCAAAACGGTCTCTGAAACCTGTGCTGTCTGCAGTCAACAAGCGGAAACGACTCCCAATTCGCTCAGGAGCACAAGGACTGGACTATCGAGCAGTGGAAACAAATCATGTGCTCTGACGAGTCACTATTGCAGTTAGATCATGCAGACGGCCGCGGAAACAGCATGAAAACATGGACTCCGCATGCATGAGTACAACCCTTCAGGCCGGTGCAGTCTGGGCAGTGTTTTCCTGGCATGCGTTGGATCCGTTTATACGTGTTGAGCAACGTCTGGATGGCACAGCATACCTCTGTATCGTCGCTGATCAAGTCCACCGTGTCATGTTGACGGCGTACCCCAATAGAGATGGCTACTCCAACATGACAATGCGCCATGCCACAGAGCTCGTATTGTGCAGGAGTGGTTCCAGCAACATGAGGGGGACTTTACTTTATTTCGGTGGCCCCCGCAATCCCCAGATCTCACTCCAATTGAGCATTTATGGGACGAACTCGAACGAACCATCAGACGGCTGGATTCATCACCGTGCAATCTAGCCCAACTAGACAGTCTATCCATGAGGCATGGTGTCAGATTCCTCCCACCACCTTCCAACATCTCGTGGAATCAATGCCACGAAGAATCACCGCAGTATTAAAGTCAAAAGGTGGCCCAACGAGATACTGACAGGGTGGTCATAATAATATGCTCACTCAGTGTATTTAAACCACCTTCGGCATATTTTCCGCTTGGCACTCTGAAATGTGTGTCAAGTAAATTATTAATGTTGTGCCGCCGTCCAACTGGAAATAAGCTCCACGTTCCTCTAGAAAGCAGCCTTTGTAGTAGTCTATACAAGATTGACATTGCCATCACAAATATTATATCGACTGAAATCGTTGCCCAAAGTCTTATCCCCCCCGCCCCCACTGGTACGATAATGTCTTTGGCTGAGATGATCCAGAAACTGGAGCTTCTGGCGTCTACTAGCTTAGCAACACTGCTTCCGATAATAGCGACGGAATACATTTTCTGCTGCCGTTGCTGGTCTTCTTGCTTCGTGCACCCAACTGCTTGTCTCAAACTTTCTTCACTGAACAAACGAGCGGCTGCTGCTCTAGGGCTCTGGTTTTCGTCATTTCGTTTCACTGCTCTCACTCTTTGTTCACTTGCTCATCGACCACTCATAAGGGGTCTTCGGGACGTCCATTATCTACTTACTTATGTTCAGAAGCAGGGAGAGGGAGGGGGTCAGTTAATAGAGCCATGATCCTAGTAAGCAGACCAATAACCCAAGTTCCATCGTTAAAACAAGATGGCCACCATGGCAGTTATTGTTGCTCTTCCTATTAGGGCAACACCATCAAAAGAGAAAGCCTGAGCGC
>JAHWFO010042163.1:0-11043 GCA_023313115.1 Rhysida immarginata | reverse complement strand
TATTTCCGAAGAGTGGGACAAAATTCCAGTAGAAACAACGCAGAAGTAAGTGTCCAGCATGCCTCAACGACTTCAGAGCGTCATTCGTCGGAAAGGTGACGCCACTCAGTGGTAATGTGCAATAAACAGTACGGTGTACGAATGCTATATGACAGTTGTACTAAAGCTCTGTGCACTCAATAAAGTAATTTTCATTTGTTTACAATTAGTTTCGTTGTACTTATCCAAAATTCTATAGGTGTCCGAAGTTCATTGACGCTAGGGTTGTACAACCACTGACCTACGGGTAAAGGTTATCTGATGTCATCTTATAAGAGTGGGTAGGTTAATCAGTGGTAAAAGAACGAGAGACCAACTAGGTACTTATTCCTACGAGGGAATTTTGCGCCAAAAACCAGTAAACCTAAGGAGCCTATAGGAATCCAAACTCGCTAAGAAAACGAATTAGACTACCCACTGGATCCTGGTGAATGTGCACAAGAAAATAGAATTTAGCATGAGGCGATGAACATGTGTTAGAGTGACACATTCAAAAAGAATATGATGGGCGATTTTTTTCCACCTTTTAATCATCTCTTGATAAGTTTTATGGCCTGGCACCCGAATCTGGTGGTCAGTCGAGGGACTGTGGCTCTTCTGTCACCTTTTACGAGTCGTTGTAGGCGCCGCTCATCCCATCGGTCGATGGCTCGTGACCCTTTACAGTGATGGCGTTGGGACGCGATTTCTGTCCCTGCTGTCCACTCTTTGTACACCTCCACTGGTCATAATTCATTGATACGACAGTGTAGTTCAGAAATGACAGTATGTTTTCAAGATGATCTCCTCACATGAAAATATCTAAATCAACTGTTAAACTGAAAGAACAGCATTTTTGAAGTTTCAAACTACAATACTCATTTCCAAAAAAGTTGGGACAGTGCAACATATAAGAAGAACTCCAACACATTTGTTTGGATTATTGTATTGCCGTTTATTTCAACGCATTACAATACATAAACGATAAATTAGGCATGGGATCACATATTTTATATGCTTAAAGAAAGATACAGGTGTTTTCCTGTTTGGCACGTGCAACACACTCCCAAAAATGTTGGAACAGCACGGTGTTTACCACTCTCCTCTTGATGACACACGGTAATCTTCTGGGCATCGATGACGCCAATCTTTCTAACACCGTAACCGGAATTCTGTCCCATTCCTGTTAGATATAGGTTTTCAGCTGTTCAACTGTCCGAGGTTGTCGCTGTCGTAGATTTCGTTTAATAATACGCCAAACGTTTTCTATAGGCTGCAAGGGGGCCAATCCAACATACGAATGCGCTGTCGACGTAGCCATGCAGAAGTTATGCGCGCTGCATGCGGTGTGGCGTTGTCTTGTTGAAATATACACTGATGTCGTCCAAACAGGCGCCTCTTAGATGGCACCATAGCTTGTTCCAAGATCTGTATATGCGCTTCAGCATTGTTGGTGCCATTGCAGATGTGCAAGTCTCCCATTCCATGGCCACTAATACAGCCCCAGACCATGACAGACGGTGGTTTCTGTACCGAACGCCTGTAGCACGCGGGAATATCCTTTTCGTCTTTGGTCCAGAGTGTACGGCGTCCATTATTTCCGTAAACAATCGTAAAGGTTGATTCATCGGACCACAATATGTTCTTCCAGCGTGCTTGGGACCAATTGCGATGGGCTCGAGCCAATATCGGACGGCGACCTTGCTGTCGTTTGTTGATGTATGGCTTCCGTCGTGCACAGTGTAACTTAAGTTTGCATTTGTGGATGCACCGGCGTACATATTCAACGAGAATGGCTTCCCGAAGAAATCGTGGGCTCACGTGGCTATGTCCGTAATCGCAGCATTCCTATGCGTGACGCAGTGACGTCGGAGGATCCGAAGAGCTTGAGCATTCAGAATAGATTTTCTACCTTGGCCTTTTCGAACTGTGATCTCACCACTATCTCGGTAGTGCTTGATAATATCATGTACTGTAGATGATGACAGGTTAAATCTTCTGGCTATTGCACGCTGAGAAACGTTGTTTGTGAATTCTTGATTGATTCGAACACGAAGATCTTCGCTAACTGGCTTGCCTCGACCCATCGTTCCGAATAAGTTACCTGAACGACGGATGGCAACTGTTATTTATACGGAATGTAGTACGCCGTCATCATTCTAGATTATTCCACTACTAAGGGCGCTTTCTACAACGTATGTCCCTACTATTTTGGAACGTGTTGCAACACCCCTATGGCCACGATACAAAATGTTTTGGTGCACACAGTATATTTATGTCTTTTCATAAACGTATCTGCTATTTTGTAATCGCGAGAAAGTTTTGTTACATCATCCCTTTTTGTTTTTTCGATATATTTTGCACTGTCCCAACTTTTTTGGAAATGAGTATTGTAGACGAAAGTGTACACTTTCAATAGTGATTCAAAATATTGCTTCCATTATGAAAAATGAGTCGACTTCTAGCACGTAAACTACGACACGTTAACGTGGGCAAATTGCTAGAATGGAAATAAGCTTTGTGATGTCAGTTTTTGCTCTTTCAGGTGTCCGCACTTGTACGGCATAAGCAGCTTAAGTGTTTTCATTCTTTTAATGCATGATCTTGCATCCTATTGTTTTCCCACAAAAATGATGAATCGAGCTTCGACTGCATAGCGGAAAAATAAGATTTGTTCTTTGTTGTTAAATTCTATATTTGTTTTTTTTTACTTAGATTATATATGCCAATGTAACTACCAAGGATTCTGAACCAATGTCATTGGATGATATCGATGCCCCTATTGATATAAGCCATACATACAGTGTCAAGTGGATTGCAACAAGGTATTGGATTTATCATTAACTAAGTAACTTCAGATATACCGGGTGGGCAAGAGATAACGTGGAAATAAAGAAAAAAAATAGTACCAAAAGTCGCCATAGGGGGCGCTTATTTCAAGAAAACAATGAATATCTAATTGTCAAATGAACAAATACCGTACAAACCAACTTTAGTAACAACAATAATTCCAAATGTGCTGTTCGAATAGCTGCATGCAGTGCACGACATTTTCTGCGGCAGCTCGCAGCATATCTGCATTAATTAGGCTGATATGTAACGTTATTTGATCCTTTAAGGTTGAGAGGTCAGGAACATGTGCTTGATGATACACAAGGCTTTTCAAATATCCCCATAACCAAAAAACACAAGGGTTGAGATCAGGCGACCTGGGTGGCCATACCACGGGAAATGCACGACTAGTTATTCTGTTGTGTGAAAAACGTTCTCGCAAGATCTGCTGCACCTGATGTCCGATGTGCACTGGCGCACCATCCTGCATAAAAATGGTAGAATCCAGACAACCCTTTTCCTGCAATCGTGGTATCACAAAATTCTCAAGCGTATCGGCATACCTGGCAGAATCGACGGAACAAGTCACCGGTCCACGGGGACGGATTTCTTCAAAAAAGTACGGGCCGATGATGAAAGAAGCAGTAAAGCCGCACCATACTGTTAGTTTCGGTGAATGCATAGGAGTTGGCAGACACACTTGTGGATTTGATGCAGTTGTTGGTATTGATATCACCATTCAAATAAAAATGTGCCTCGTCACTCCATAAAATTTGCCATGGCCATGCATCATCCACTTCCATGCATGCTAAAAATCTCAACGAAAAGTCAGTTCGGGTACGTTCATCTCCAGGAAGCAATTGTTGAACTGGTGTGAGTGAGTTTATAGGGATAAAATGTCAATATCTTATGCAATACTTTCCTCACCGTCAAATATGGGATATCTGTTTGGCGTGCTATTGCGTGTGCACTGCTGGTACCCTGCACAGTAGTCATCTCCTGTTCCACAACAGCAGTTGCAACTTCTTCAACGTGTTGCTGCCTGATTCGTTTGCGTCCCCGGCCTGGCTGCACTCCTAGAGTTCCGGTAGATTCAAATCGTTCAATCATTTTCCGTAAGTTAGTTATGCTCATCGGTCCTCTTCGTAACGTTTTCGATTGCCGGAATTCACGAAGGGCAGCACTTGCATTGTCGCTCTTCTGATAAAACAAGTTGACTAATAACGCCCGGTCAGGCAGAGTAAGCGTCATCGTCAGGCCATTCATTCGTGAATGATGGGAAATCCTCAGCCTTGCCTTTTATTGTCATGATTGCTCAACACGGAACGCGCTTGTGCAAATGTATTCATTGTTTTCTTGAAATAAGCGCCCCCTATGGCGACTTTTGGTACTTTTTTTTTTTTTTTTGCAGAAATCGAAACTGCATGTTCCACTAAGTATATACACCAAAATAGAATTCCCGTTAGCGAGCTCTGAACACCTCACGTTATTTCTTGCCCACCCAGTACTTAGCTTACTTTAACACTACATGGTTTTCAGTTAGCAAAATACGATATGAGAGAATGAAGTACGATATTAAAGTCAGTCCTGGGAAGCGACGCCTCTCGAGTTGGAGGATAGCAGGGGTGGCAGTTAGTATAAGGAGCGTTCAGAAAGAAACGAGCCATTGTCTGGAATGTGCAAACCAGTGACAGGATCGTGATATCGTTGCGTGTGTAACAAAGAGTGGTTCCGACAAGAGCGTGGAAGTTCACAGCCCGTCGTTAGAGAGTGATGCTGGAAGTCACGTTACTATACAAAGGAAGCAGAAGCAAGCGTCAATCGTCCAACGGTCATTCGCGTTGTATAAGCAGTGAATAAGTGAAATGGAGGGGTCAAAAGAAGAGCAAAGAGGTGTTGTTGGTTTTCGGGCAGCGGAAGAAGTAGGGGGAACGGACATTCATCGAAGAATGAAAAGTGCATGTCCCTTGCAAGAGTTGAGGCGTGGCACAAGTGATTCAGGGAAGGACGGGTGTCATTAGCCAATGATAAACGATTCACCTCAGATGACGATGTCAAGCAGTACATGCGAAACCGGTTCACAACGCCGCCCCAGGAATTTTACGAGACAGCCGTTCACCGCCTTGTGTCGCAGTGGGACAAGTGCATCAACAGTGGGGCTCGTTTCTTTTTGAGCGCTCGATCTTGAAGATGATCTTGTCGTCATCTTAGAAATTCCATCCACGGAGCGGGTTCTTTAGGCAAGTGAAGGGGAAGAAACTGCTTGGGACCAGATTGGGACCAGTTGCTTGGCCTCCTGTAACTAATGCACGAGGTCCTGGTACTTTGCTTCCGTGATGATCTGGCTTTTCCTTTGCAATTTGTGGCTTGTCACAGACTGAGGGTCGTCTGCTCCAAGGTTTGTTTTTCACGCTTGTCTGGCCGGACTCGAAATGGCTAGAACCACCAGGCTGCATCAAGTTGCATTCGACATGCTCTGGCATCGTTGAGCAGTACTGCACGAAATGCTCTGGCACTCGAGGAATGTCGCTTCCAAGTGGCACTTTTTTCAAAAGCAGTCGTTCTTTCATGTTGATCGTAATGACTCTATGACCGCCCCTCGTACATGTATATCTAGGGTAGCGAAAATATTTGCTTGGGTAATAGCGATTACAAGTGGATGCTAACAAATTTTTGCTTTGAAAGTCGTTTCTGCAAGATCGTTATCATTTATTTCGATAAAAGATGTTACTCTGAAACGTAATGCTTTGTTATTTTTCAGTTTAGAGTATGAAGACCGCAGCAAAAAATTGCAAGCTACAGGATTTTTTCCAAAGACATTAGAGGTGAGTAAATTAAGTCAACTCGTGTAACTAGCTGAAGAGTTCCGTTATAGACACACTGTCCAATGAATTAGAAATTCGTGATGAATTACTGTACTGATATGTAAAGCAGGGTCACAGGACAGAAACGATTGTGATATGCAAATGAATGCAATCATGTGAGGTACGAGGCATGTTTTTTTTAAATAAGGTCCGTTTTGTTGTAGACACTAGTAGTTCGCGCGCATATCGCAACGAGCGCATGCGTCGTGTACCGGCATGCCTCGGGAACAGCTGTGCTCAATTTCAGCTCTGTAGCTAACCTGCACGGTTCTGTTCTGTGCTTTCAAAATGTTTAAGACTATCAGCACGCCCGCCGCGTGTGAGGTTCGGTCATTGATGCGGTTTTTGTCAGCAAGGAACCTGTGTGCTGCAGAAATTCATCGACAGATTTGCGAAGTGTACGGAGATACTGTCATGAGTGAAAGCAAAGTGCGTAAGTGGGTACGACAATTCAAAGATGGGCATGACAACGTCCATGATGAGAACCGCTGCGGTCGCCGTTCTTTGATTACAGACGCTTTGGTGGCTTCAGTTGAAGCGAAGATTCGTGAGAACAGGCGCTTCACAATAACAGGTCTCTCAAACGAATTTCCTGACGTGTCGAGATCAGTGCTTTACAACATTGTTTCTGAACACCTAAAGTTTAGGAAACTGTGCTCTCGTTGGGTCCCGAAACTCCTAACAGAGGACCACAAAAACCAAACATTTGAGTGTGCGATGAAGTTCTTGACTCGTTATAACGAAGAAGGTGACGGCTTCGAAAAATAGAGTGAAGTATGTACTTTCTGAAAATACATTTACTTTTTTGAAATAACCTTTCGTTGCGTACTTATGTTCAAACGGACCTTACTTAAAAAACACGCCTTGTACATGCTCATTCCAAGCAGACCTGTCTGAGTTCCAAAAAGGAGTTATTGTGGGAGCCCATCTAGCTGGAGCTACGATTTCCAGGACAGTACAACTGACTGGTATCTCAAAAGGTCAGGTCTCCAAGGTGTTCAATGCGGGAAACAGAATCCACAAGAGTTGTCGAAACGGCAGATGTGTGGATCAAAAACAATCAATACAGACAGGGACCGACGTCGTCTGATACGGATTTTGCGGGAAAACCGAAGGTCTACTGTGGAGCAACTGACGGCAGACTTCAATGAAGGATCATCGCAACCCATCTCCTCAAGAACAATGCGCCGAGAGTTGAAGCGAATAGGGATGGGAAGTCGCATGCCAGTGAGGTAGGCCCTGATGTCGGCAACAAATCGGAAAGTTCGCCTGCAGTTGTGTAATGCTGGGTGCCCGACGATCGCGCGATTCAATCACTTTGTGAAGCACGCATGCGCAGAGTGACGTCACCAGGGCGATTCTGTGGCGCATTTGAGGAGATTGAAAAGCTCTGCATGTCAGAGCTTTTTGATCGCGGGACTCTATTGCACCCAATCAGAAAACAGTTTCGAATCACGTGGCACATGCAATCATGGCAGCACCTATTTCGAGATGGTCGGATATCGCTACGGAAAATTTGATTGAAGATATCAAGTAATATGCAATTCGGTATGCACGAAATATCCAATTCTGATTTTGGAAGCACAAAATCTTGAAGTGGGAAACGAAATGATCGCGTAGATAGCGCATGCGCATTCAGTCACGCGTCCGTCGCGCCAAGTGGGCACCCAGCATTAAGAACGGTGTTTTACACCGATGGCCAGCGGAGAATTTGGCGGCAGCCCCATGAAACAATGGGCCACTCATGTGTTGTTAATCCCCAATGTGTTGTTAACCCCCCCAATGTGTTGTTGTCCCCCTGATATTCCTTGACAGTCGGGTGAAAGCTAAAGACTACCTGAACATTTTGCAGATCAAGTCCATCCTGCAATGGTGCATTTGTACCCAAATGGTGACGGGTTCTTCATGGACGACATTGCGAATTGTTCAGGACTGATTTTCTGAACATGACACAGAGTTGCAACGTATGTCGTGGTCAGCGCAAAGTCTGGATTTGAATCCGATGGAGAATGGTTGGGACACGTTGAAAAGAGACATTCGTTGAAGGCACCCGTTTCTGTCTACTCTGCAGGAGCTGAAGGTTTCTCTGACGAATGCGTGATCTGCGATTACCTCACCTGCATTGCAACACCTTGTAGAGTCCATGCCAAACCGCGTATGCTCTGTAATTACAGCCAAAGGAGGGTCAATACCATATTGAATGAAGGTTTCTGATTTATTGGCCGGTGTGTGTGGTTTTTCGGGATTGTGGTCCGCACCGGCTTTTAATATTTTCTTTAATATTAATCCTTACTTTTTCCTATTTTCTTCATTCACAGATTCATTGGCTATCAATAATTAATTCCATTGTTTTAGTCTTCCTTCTCATGGGATTTGTTGTTATCATTTTGGTAAGAATACTTTCATGCAGTTTTCTACTTACTTACTTACTTACTTTTCAAACCCGCTTATCCGTTAGGGTCGCGGGGGCAGCAGCTCTATAGAAGATCTCCAGCGATCACGATCTTCCGCCATCAGGCGCATGTCCTCCCTGGTAATATCCAAGCGACTCGAACCCAGATTCCCCATGTAGTCTAGCAACCTGGTGTCCACCGACCCCTTGGTGTCTTACCCATCGACCTGGAAAATAACAACTGCCTGTGAAGACTAGTTTGTGGCATCCGTATCACGTGGCCATACCAGCGCAACTGAGATCTCTCGATGCGGAGAAGTAGCGACTCAACACCTAAAGATTCCCTTATTGTGCTGCTGTACACTCTATCTAGTAGGGTGACACCTGCCACACCTCTCAGAAATCTCATTTTGGCCGCTTGTACCCGCGATCGCACTCTTTCGGTCATTACCCAAGCCTCATGAATGGTGAGAATGGGGACAAAGATAGATTTGAAGACGGAGAGCTTGGCTTTGTTACCCAGCTCGTGTTTCGTTACCACGGATCGCCACAGTTCATGTCTGACACCATGTGGATATTTGAAACTTTTTATATCATTTGTGCAGGAAAACGATTAGGCATGCTTCACAAACGAGGTGTTGCATTCACACTACTTTCGGGTTATCATCTTTTATCATCCTGTCTTTTACAAAGCTGCAAAAAATATTTGCATTGGAAATATTAACGGAAGGTAACTGCTATAACAGATGGTCTGCGAAAGATAAAAAAGGTATATGAGTATAGCCAATTTTGGTCCAATATACGAGGGTGGGCTGAAAAGTAATGCCTCCAATGCCATAACACATTTTTTCAAATGATGGCTTATTTTGTTCTCTTTCAAAAACATTTTATGTCTATGTCACTAGATGGCGTAGGTGTGCTGAAAATGAAACATAATGGCGACCTACATGGAAGTCAGGTTGAAACAGCGCGCAGTGATTGAGTTTTTGACAGCTGAAGGTTGCGATCCTGTCCAAATTCATCGCCAAATGACAGCTGTATACGGCAATGCAACTTTTGATGTCAGTACAGTGAGAAGATGGCGTTAAGATTAGTGAAAGAACGAAATCGGCAAGCTCTAGCCTAGCTGATCGACCCCGCAGTGGACGACCGATCGCAGCAACAGACGAGCAACATCGAGTTCGTGTCGATCAAATGATTCGTTCCAACCGCCGTATTAAGCAATATGACGTCGCTACAGAGTTCCAAATTTCCAAGGAGAGAGTGCATGTTATCATAACCGAGTTGCTGAGATATCGTAAGGCGTGTGCTCATTGGGTACTGCATATGCTCACTCCTGAACTCAAAGAGAAGAGTTGCCAGGATCTGTTGGCCCAGTACGAGCGTGAGGGTGAGGCTTTTCTGCAGCGCATTCTCACGGGGGATGAATCACGGGCACATTGTTTCGACCCAGAGAACAAACGACAATCGTTGGAATATCGCCATGCAAAATTTCCACGTCTCAAAAAAGTTCAGGGTTGTCGAGTCAGCAGGGAAAGTCATGTCGACCATCTTTTGGGACTTCCAGGGTGTTGTCCACCTTGACTTCTTCTTGGAATCAGGAACCACGATCGACTCAAAACAGTACGTGCAAACGCTAGAGAAGCTTCGCGCCCAGTCGCTCCGAGTTCGGAAGGGTATGGACCCTATTCTGCAGCACGACAATGCACGTCCGCACACAAGTCGAGAAACACAAGAAGGGTTGCAGCGACTGAAGTTCGTGGAGGTTCTTCCGCATCCGCCGTACAGCCCTGACCTCGCTCCCAACGATTTTCACTTGTTCCCAAAGCTTAAAGAATTGCTTAAGGGACATCGATTCAGCTCTGATGACGAGCTGAAAGACGCGATTCGATCCTGGTGTCGAAAACGACCAAATGAGTTCTTCTCTGACGGGATGTCACGACTAGTGTCACGTTGGCAAAAGTGTGTGGACAGAGATGGGGACTATGTTAAAAAGTGAATAATGCATTGAAAAGAGAACAAAATAAGCCATGACAAATAGGCCTTGGAGGCATTACTTTTCAGCCCACCCTCGTACAATAGGGGTACCTTTTCAACAAGCTAAAAGGCTTATACTGCATCCGAATTAGGCCAAAGGAATGGCACTGGCCATTATCGAGATCCTGTTTGCACTGTGCCATTATCAGCACATGATTGCTTTTCACTGCAATGTGGGAAACCTTATCCTGTCTGGAATTTACTATAAGACTTGTAGTAGCACTCCAAATAGCGCAGGGTTATATCCCCCCGAGTAGTACGTTCAAATACCCCGAAACATGTTATCTGAAGTACGATTGGACAATATATAACAAGATAAGAAACCAAATTACCTTAACTGTGGATAAATAACATCAATGAGCCAAAACCGCTTTTCCACAACAAAATATTTATTACGCCTGGATACGTATTTTGGACGCTACGCTTCCATTTTTCAACAAGACTGAATGTTACAGTGTGCCTTATGGCTATTTTCCTTTACAAGTGGATAAACATATAACGCAAAGCCAATCAGGTAAATTACAGCCAAGAATACAAAATAAATTTGAAACAAAATAAGCCAATCAATTGCAAGCAGGACACAAGTACATCAAAGAATAAATAAAAGTAAAAAGAGGGTGAAGTAGCCAATAAACGAGCACTCAAAGAAAGTCAGGTTCCTTGAAACTTTAGAGATTTACAAAGAGCAGGGAAGCAAAGTCCTTAATGGTGACAAGGACCCTATGGACCTTAATGGCTGGGATAACCTGCTTAGGTACGTGCACTAACAGCTTTTGGGTTCTTTGAGTGGACCCTGGCTTGAGGCTCTTTGTTTCGACCTTCATTTTTGCTTTTACCGGATTGGTCCTTCTCTCTGACTTATGTAGAGATAATCTTTAATCTTTAACCCCCCCCCCCCCC
>JAHWFO010042121.1:0-11756 GCA_023313115.1 Rhysida immarginata | reverse complement strand
ATAAAAATTAGGAAATTTCACACTTCAACAAATTAATATAACCAAAATAAAATTCATAAAAATTGACAGTTGATTATAAAAAATTTACATTTGATTTTAAACTCATTCGGAAACGAGTTACCATTTATTTTGAACTCATAAAAGGCCAAAAATTAAAATTTTTCAAGGCAAAATTTTTTTACAATTTGCAGAATAACTTTTATTATAAGTTAATGCTTAATGAACTGTAAGGGGTGGTTTAACACGAAACCAAAGTGGTTATACAAGAAACCAGAGCACTATCTCTGAGTCTATTGTACTATCCCCAATTAACGACTGCCACAGGAAACAGTAGCAGCCGGGACCGACGGCTTAACGTGCCCTCCGAAGCACGGGGGGCGATGGACGTTTCCAGGCGGTCACCCAACCTGTAATTAACCGCGCTCAAGGTTGCTTAACTCCACCAATACGTTAAGAAAGGCGAGACAACCGAGCTACACCTGCCCCCTTATTATAAGTTAACATTCATTTTAATATCTGGCCACAAAAGAGATTGAATTCCTATACTGAAATCTTATTTACAGAATTTTAAGGCACAGTTCTGCGGGTTGATGCACATAATAGGGATTGTTAATAAGAACTTGAAATAGATATTAAAAATTTTAATTGATTAAGGAGTTACTATAAAACCAGCGTACATGAAGAAAGTAAATAAAAAAAAAACAAAACGTAATTACTTCTGCATCAACCTAATGAAAAGATTTTTCCACTGGATATTATTATTATTATTCAATCTCAGATATTATTAATCCACCAGGTAAACGTTCAAGTTTTTAATTTTTATCGAAGTACAGATTTCACAGCCCACTGTCTGGAGAATTTTGAAAAAGAAACTGCTTGTACAAAGTGCAGATGTTACAAAATCTCACAGACATTGATAAGACAAAGTGCTCTGAATTTTGTGTGGAAATGCAGCGCAGTTTTGAAAATGACAAATTTTCCGATCAATTAGTTTTCACCGATGAAGCTACATTTCACGCGAGTGATAAAATAAATGAGCAAAATGTGTGTTTACTGGGATCAGAGAATCCCAGATTTACAGTGCAACACGTGCGAGATTCCCCAAAGGTAAATGTTTTCTGTGCTGTGTCGAAAAAGAATGTGCTGTGCTGTGTCGAAAAATAATACTTATTATTATTATTTTAATAAGAACTTTGCTCAGTTAATCGAAAAAAAGTGGCTTTATTTCAGTTTTGAAAATAAGCAAAATATAAGTTTAAAATGCTTTTATTTTCATTGTATAGAAAAATTTGTTACTAATGTGAGGATTTAAAAAGATAAGTTTTCATTTTTCATTTAATGAAATTAACCTAAGAAACTGGCAATTTTTTTTAGTTATACAATTAAGATAACATCACGCTAAAAAGCTTTTATTTTCTATGAACTTACATATTGGTATCAAGAGCATATTGCTGTTAGGCCTAATATTATCCAAAACTAATTACTGTGAGGCATACGGCTAATTGCTAGTAGCTAATCGCTTGCTTCAATGGTAGATGATAACTTATAAACACTTTAGTAATCATACGAGGGCATATTGAAAAGTAATGCCTCCATGGCTGTAACTTTTTTATTTGTTAACCGATTTTCAAAATTCTTTTTGTATCTGATACTTACGTTTGTCCTCTACATAATGCACTAATCACTTTTCAACATAGTACCCATCCCTTTAGACGCATTGCGCCAACGCGTGACTAGTCGGGTGAACCCGTCGGAGAGGAATTTCGGGGTTGTTGTCGACACCAAGATTGAATGGCAGCTTTGGACCCTCTTCTGCCACACGATGGCCTCACACAAGAGGCATTGCAGCGCTTACAGTTCAAAGATGAAAAACTGCAAATTCAAAGATGAAAGACTTGGCATCTTGCGACTTCCACCACTTCATGGGATTAAGGGACATGAGTTGCGTTCTGAGGACGAGGTGAAAGATGCCATTCAACCCTCGTGTCGACAACAACCCCAAAATTCCTCTCCGACGTGTTCACCCGACTAGTCACGCGTTGGCGCAATGCGTCTAAAGGGATGGGTACTATGTCGAAAAGTGATTAGTGCATTACGTAGAGGACAAAGGAAGTATCAGGTACAAAAAGAATTTTAAAATCGGTTAACAAATAAAAAAGTTGCAGCCATGGAGGCATTACTTTTCAATATGCCCTCGTATATATAAAACCAGCGACGGTGGACTATGTCACAACAAAGAAAAGATCTAACACTGCGTTATTTCCCAATTATACAATCGGGTGGGTTCGCTTCTAGTAGAATATGAAAAAATAATAGATGCTTACATAATACACTGTCATATCTATGAATTATGGCCAGCACCCATTCATGGCACACGCATGATTCGCCCCAACAACGATTACACATTGCAAAATTTGCACAACAGGCTGAGAAAGCTTTAAAGCTGGTGCATTAAACGGCAGGTGCACGAACCTCAAGATGGGCAAACGTCCGAATTTAACGGACATCCAAAAAGGGATGAAAATAGGCTATCGCAGCAAGGGTGGCACCATCTTCGAAACGGCGCGATTTGTGAACTATTCACGGTCTGCTGTAGTGAAGGCACAGATAACGAATAACACAGATGGGATAGCTCCCCAGCAGGCTCAATCTAGCGAAGTGTTAAGGAAGGTTACTATAGCTCTGTTATTTTTATCATCGTCTGCTAGCGGCAAATTTAAAGTTTTGAGGGATTATTTATTAAATCTTATAATTTTTACATTTAAACTTGTGGTGGAATATCATTCGATGTACTTATCTGCTCCAAATTAGCCCAAATTGCAGGGAAAATAGGCCGGATTTATTTATTTCACTTTTTTACAAAAATGATCCTGAAAGGCGAGTTGGATAATAATCCATTTAATACAATTTTCATGAATTTTAATTGAGTAATTTTCTATATGGAACCTGATTACTGCGAATTTAGAGGGATAAAAGAAAACTATTATAAATCAAAATATATTAAAAGTTGTGGATAACACGAAATTTGATTATTGCAAATGCGATTCACGTATACATTAAAAAATTGCTTACATTAGATGCTTAAAAATAATTTGAACGAACTTTATAATTTTTTAATTTTACAATTTTTGCCATTTATTAATTATTTTGCCACTTACATAATTTTATCACTATATGAAGTTTTCCGGTTAATTGTAAAAAAGTTATCAATTTTTTTTACCAAAACAAATTTCATTTAATAATTTTTTTTATATCACGTTCTTCCTTTTCAATTTATTTTCTTGAAAAAATTAAAATTCTATTTTACCGTGCTTTAAATAGCATGCATATTTCAAATTTATTCGACTTATTGGAACAAGAAAAATTATAGTTTCTACAACCCTAGCGTCAATGAACTTCGGACACCTACAGAATTTTGGATAAGTACAACGAAACTAATTGTAAACAAATGAAAATTACTTTATTGAGTGCACAGAGCTTTAGTACAACTGTGACATAGCATTTTAACATAAAAATTAAATAAGCGACTTTTTGTAATGTTCCGTTCTCAACACGTTGCAATGAACTTCGTACACCGTACCGTTTATTGCACATTACCACTGAGTGGCGTCACCTTTCCGACGAATGACGCTCCGAAGTCGTTGAGGCATGCTGGACGCTAACTTCTGCGTTGTTTCTACTGGAATTTTGTCCCACTCTTCGGAAATACACGCCCCCAACTGCTGCAGTGCTCGAGGCTTCCGCTGTCTGACTTTTCGCTTTAAAATGCACCATACAGTTTCAGTGGGTGACAGATCTGGGCTGCAGGCAGGCCAGTCAAGCACCCTGAAATGCTGCTGTTGTAGCCAAGCCTTGGTGCTCCGAGCAGCATGAGGCTTCGCGTTGTCCTGCTGAAAGATGCTTGGTCTTCTATTGAACAACTTTTGGCGGGATGGACGCAGATGCTGTTGAAGAATGTTTATATAGGCAGCAGAGTTAATAGTGCCCTCGCAAAAGTGAAGCAATCCTGTCCCGGCTGCACTCATGCAGCCCCACACCATCAGCGATGCAGGCTTCTGAACATTACTCTGGTAACAGTCGGGATGATTACTTTCGTGCTTGGTCCTTAGCACCTTGCAATTGTTGTTGCCCTACATCACTGCAAAGGTGGACTCGTCGGACCACGGAACACTATTCCACTGAGCAAGGGTCCACTTTAGATGGGTTCTGGCCCATGCTACCCGGCGACGCTTAGCTACAGTGCTCAAAAATGGCTTCCTCTTTGTAGCGTATAAGTAATAGTTGCATCTCCTGATGTAACGGTGGACTGTGCTTTCGGATATGGGTGTATGAAAATATTCTCGAGCCCAAACAGTCATTTCACTTATGGGAGCATGCCTGTTTTTCACAATGTAACGTCGAAATACTCGTAGGTCCCTAACATTCAATAATCGCGGCTTGCCTGGTGCAGTCCCTGGTTCTGTTTTCCCGATTTCTCTGAAACGCTTGATGATTCCATTAACAGTAGAGAGAGAGTGGAACTGATAATTCATGGGCAATAGCTCGCTGGGATTTGTTATTCTGGAACTGTTGTATAATTTTTTGCCTTATACACGTTTCTACTGGCTTACCAGGTCCCATGGTTCAAAACAACACGAAGACTGTGCTCTGTCGCGTGGACGGTGCTTTTAAAGCCTGATGCAAAGCATTCTGAGCGTTTCTACAGCCTTGAGGAAAGTTCTATATGCTGGCGACCCCTTGTGTACGAACTTCTTTGTAACCTGTTGACAACGCAATCTTACATAAATTTAAATAAATTATTTCACACCATTAAATCGATTCTAAATGGATGTTGATATTGTTCCATGTACACTCAGTAAATCTATTTTCATTAGCCTGCAATCCTCTGTATGCACTTTTCACTGTGTTTTTAGCCAAATTACTTGGTGTCCGAAGTTTATTGACGCTAGGTTTCTATTTACTCAAAACTTTTCTCTTCCAAGCTTTAGCGGTGTGTTACGAGTATAACGAAGCTTTAGCGGCCATCATTACAAAATGTGCGGATTATTTTTATAAACAAAATATGCTCACTTACAATAACTAAAGCCTCTATAAAACTGTACTTCACGAAGTGTTCTTGCCAAAAGAATAAAAACGGGAATCCACAAAATTGAAATAAAAGCTGGAATAATTCATAAATTTGACCCGTTAAACCATTGGGTCCTATGGAAGATCATGTAGCTTCCTTCCTTTACGCCTAGTGGCGTTGTGATCGTAGTCAAGAATTAGCACTAGGTCAGTTAGAGCTGTCCCATCTGTGTTATTCGTTATCTGTAGTGAAGGTAACCAAAGAGTGGACAGCAGGGACAGAAATCGCGTCCCAACGCCATCACTGAAAAGGGTCACGAGCCATCGACCAGCGGGGTGAGCGGAGCCTACGACGACTCGTAAAAGGTGACAGGAGAGCCACAGTCCATCAACTGACCACCAGTGGTGCCAACAGACGTGTATGCGACATTCCCGTTGAACGCACCCTGCTACGGATGGGCCTGAACAGTCAGGAGTCATCGTCAACGATGCCTAGACTTTTCACGTGAACACCGCTATTGGACCACAGACGATTGGGCTAAGGTCGCCTTCTCCGACGAGCCAACGTCTTTCTTGGACGGGCGATGGCGAGTGCGTCGTGAACGCCATGAGAAGAGACTGCAGGAGGCTATTGTTGGCCGGAAACAGGCTGGTGGGGGTTCTTCTGTTGGGAGCAGTTAGGTCCACTGATTCGTCTAGAGGGCAATTTGAATGCCTGTGGCTGTCTGTCAATCGTAGCGGACCAGATGCACCCGTACATTCTCACGATGTTCCCCCAATGTGGTGGTGTGTTCCAGCAGGACAATGCACCCTGCCACAAGGCACGTCTCCTTTCGAGTGCTCCATTGGCCCGCTAATTCGACGGACATCAATCCAATCGAACATCTGTGGGAGCACTTTGACCGCCAAGTACGGCAGCTGGACCCTCCACCTATAACGCTCGAAGCTCTGTGGACAGCGGTTCAAGCGGGATGGACTGCCATACCATCGGACACATACCGCGCACTTCTTGCGTCCATGCCACGACGCCTAACAGCAGTTATAGCGGCGAAGGGTGGCTACTCCCATTCTAAGCGGGTGGTCATATGTAACTCAGTGTAGATGGTATTGCATTTTCAATATCACATAGTGTATATCAAACAACTCGTAACGACGTGTTATGAATGAATATAACAAGTATTTAATGATAATGGGAATTAGTTTAGTAGTAGGTTGGAATTTGCAATGCGTATTAGGCCTATTGTTTTTCATTTTCCTGATAGGCTTAACATTAGTTATATTGCAAATTGCTAGGAGCTAATCGCTCGCTTCGACAGTAGATGGAAAAAATAATTGAAGCTTACACAAAACGCTCATGTTTAACCGTATGTGGAAATGCCTACGAATTGAGGCAAAGAAGAAACCAGAGTTGATAAGAATCTCTGTCTCTTGATTCTTTAGAATATGAACTGATGTCTAAAGTTTTATAGCTCTATAAGAGGAAAAGCTTATAGTGGCAATGCTATGAAAAACGTGCCCAGAACGTTAATTTTAATCGTTTCCTTTCCATCACCATTTAATATCAGAGTAGTAACGGGTTTAATAAATGATAACATTATGTAGTACAAATGAATTGTTTTTTTTTTTCTTTTCTGAAGGAGACGATGCAAGCGATTCCGACAACTCTGAGAACTCAGACGATTTTGAAAATACAGACTCCACCAATTCAGGTTCTCACATGAAAGGTAAATTAAATTTTTAAATAACTTCTTTATTTTCACATTATAATTTTCGTTTTAATTGGAGTGTCCTTAATCTTATTTCACCATTGTCACGTGGCAGTGGAAGGTAGGTATGTTACACAGAAGTAAGGATACGCAATGTAAAGCTAAACGAATGCAATTTATTAACACTTTTTACTTCGGCTGGAAGCTTGATTATAATAACACATACACCACAGGATAATTCAGACACCCTGGTCACTTGGAAATCCACAGTAAATAGGTGACTACTAATGGATGTAACCACAAAAAAATTAATGTCTAACGGTAACGCAGACAGTTCATCAAAGCGCCATAGGAAAGCCGTCGGGATACTGTACCAACATACGGCTGCGTAGCAAATCACTTGCTCCAAAGGTAATGGCAGTAAGGTAAATAAAAGTTAAATGAAAAATGCACTGAGGCGGATACGGAGCACTTCACTTAGCACTACACTAATGAAATTGCAATTGTCTTAATTAGTGGTAGATAAGTCTTAATATCATTGAAGTCAGCAATAAATAAAAGTGGGCGAAACTTAACTGTAGCGGTAGCACATTGGAAGCAAGTAAACGCACCTAAAGTTATAAATGCACAATGACACACATACGTTCCTTAAGAACAGTCTTTTTTTAACGTCCTCGTATCGCTATAACGTTCACTTATGGAAAGGCGCGACTATCGGTAGATTTAATTTAATTTATTCAAGTTTCCAACGGGATTTACCCATAAAGTACATTATAAACAATAAGAGGGGAAAAATCAGAATACAATAATTAAAAGGAAAAAGAAAGTAATCAGCAAATTCTACATATACGTAGTTAAAAATTCCAAGTTCTATGTAAAACACTCTTGAAACGATAAAAATTACAATTGAAAGGATCCAGATTCTTAGGAATAGTATTACCAGTAACTTGGATACAAATAATTGCACACATTGTTTCATAGTTTGTGGCGCAGAAGGGAATGTGAAAAGTAACTTTACTACGGGTGAAATTAGGAATTTTGAAATTAACTCTGCTCAGAAGTTCGGGGGAATCAATATACTTGAATCCTTCGTCACTCTGTAATGATGGAAGTCTTAATAGTAATGGACCCGTTCACGGGAAATGGTCATGGATTTAAGCTCAAATCGAGAGGATAAGAAATGAATGAATCGTTTTTGAACAGATTGAATTTCATCAATAAGACCCAGCTGTGATGGATTCCAAACGACAGAGGCGTATTCTAAGATAGGTCTAACGTAGGTGCAAAATAAAAGAACTAAGACTGAGGGTTTATTAATAAATTTAAAGGAACGAATTAGTAGTCCTAAGGCTTTATTCGCTTTTTTAATGAACATGGGGCTCTGGACTTAAAGAGTGTGTATGAAGAACTCCGAGGTCCAGAATACTAGAGCACCGAATTAATGGAGTATCAAAAGTATAATATACGAAGCTAGTTATTGAGTGTGATCTATAATAGGTTATACATTTACACTTTAGAGGATTCAGGGCCATACGATTTTGTATACACCAGTTTTGGACTGCATACAGGTTGTGTTGCAATTTCTCAGTCATTAGCGGAAGAGACGGGCCAGTAGAGTTTCACGTCGTCGGCAAATAGCAGCAACTGAACGTCAACAACATTAGCCAAGTCATTAATAAATAGATTAAAGAGAACTGGTCCTAGGTGTGATCCTTGCGGTACACCAGATGATGCAATAAATGAAGATGAATACTAGGAAGTATATCTAACAATTAATTGGCGATCTTTTAAATAGGAAGAAAACCATGCTAATAATGAACCAGTGATCCCATAAGATTCTAATTTGTGCAGAAGTATGGAGTGATCTACTCTATCAAAGGCCTTTGTGAAATCCAGATAAATAGCGTCGATTTGTTGATGATTTTTAAAGGCAGATATTACGTGGGTTTGATATGAAACTAAGTTCGTTACAGTACTTCTGCCGGACATAAATCCATGTTGGAAGGAGGAGATATGCCTGGTCAATAGATTACCAATTTTGGATAATAGCAGTTTCTCAATAATCTTTGCTAAAACATTCTGGATGATAACCGGTCGATAATTGCAGGCACTGGCTAATGAACCAGATTTATGAATGGGTACAACATAACTGTTCTTCAGAATGTCAGGGAAACATCTATATTGGAACGATAAATTAACCAAATTAGTAATAGGGTAATATAAAAGAGTAGCACAATGTTTTAAAACACTGGGGGGAATACAATCCGGGCCACAACTTTTATAAGGGTTTAACTTATAAAGAGTGTTATATACCTCTTCAAAGGTAACGTGACAAGACGATAGGGGAACGGAGGTATCCTCCTGAGTGATCGAATGATTAGGGTTGTCATTTGCGGAATTAGGCGTATCATTCCCGGTGAGTACTGAGGCAAAATGTTGTGCAAATAATTCACATATAGCTTTAGGATCACTTACTGATGCATCGTTGTGCTTAAGTATAGGGGTATGTACTGAAGAGCGTTGGCAGTTACGAATGAAACTCCAAAATAACTTCAGATTATTTGGAAGAGATTCCTGGATTCGGGAAGTAAAATCTTTAAAACACTGCCTAGTGAGGGCACGACAGCGTCTACGGATGGAAACAAACTTGAGGTAATCAGATGAACGCAGTGATTGCTTATATTGCTTATGCAAAGTCTTTTTTTCAATTATAAGCGTTTTGAGCGATGAGGAAATCCAACAAGGGAAATTGCTGTTGCCAGTTTTCTTACTTGGAGTATGGCGTAAGATAATCTCTCTTAAGATATTACTAAACATAGTAAAAAGGTCATTAACATCCGAATTCCAGTTCCAGTTCACCCAATCAACCATAGCCAAATCGACGAAAATATTATCAAGTCTACAATAACGAAAATTGGGAGTATTAACCTGCGCTTTCCCGTTATTTATACATCTCGTAGGGAAGAGAAAAGAAAGCGCTGGATGATGCGGATCAGCAATTACAATAGGATCAGTATCTTCCTGAACCACAATTTCACTGAGAGAAGAAAAGATCAAGTCGAGTAAGACACCTCTTCTATTTTTGACGTTGTTTACTTGATGAAGATCATAATAGGTGATCATATTCAATAAGGCCAGTGCTGAGGAGGATACCGACACAATATCAGGATTATTCCAGTCGGTATTGGGCAGATTAAAGTCACCAAGAATTAAAACATGTGTATCATTTTGATAATAGCATAATACTTGGCCGACACAAGAAACAAACCTAGAGTAAGTATTAAAAGGTTGACCAGGGGGTATATAAACACCACCGATAATTATATAAGTATTACACCCAAGTGAAATAGATACAAATAAGCATTCATCAGTTCACAGCGGAAGTTATTCTTAATGGCAAGTAACACAACCGCCGCCACTTGACTTCTTACTAGTCGCGGGGGATCTGTCTGCCCTATAAATGTTGTAATTGAGTGCATAAAGTTCAGAATCGCTAATATTAGGGAACAGATTGGTTTCAGTCAGAACAAGAATATCATATTGGCAGAGGGACAAGTGCAATCTCAGGGTTTCAAATTTACTCCGAAGTCAATTGACATTTTGATAATAAACATGTAGATTAGTAATCCCGTTGGAGCTATTTAGTTTTTTTGTTTAACAACAATTCTAGGAACATTATTAAAAAATTTAATTGTTAAGTTTTCCTCGCCGGCTGAAATGCGATCATTAAGTTCCTTTCTGAGGTCAAAGAGAGTACGATCTCGAGATAAATATACTTCATGGAGGGAATCATCATAGGCACTAATATCATTGGTAGAAAATTTCCGTAGTAATTCATTCACCAGAGCAGCAGATCGAAATACCACCTTAATAGGACGAGGCCGATTGCTTGTGGCTTTGCCTATTCTATAGATGGTCTGTAGATTCCCAACAGGATCAATCATCATGGCCTGTAGAATATTATTAATTTTAGATCTATCATGAGTCTTTTTATCATCACTATTAAGATGGGTAGATTCAGGCACGTTGTAAATTATAACATTACATTGACGGCTAACTCTATCATGGAATTCAGAGATAATATTTTCAGCAGCATAATCAAGATTAGGTCCACCATCAGAATGCTGTTGTGATTGAATGCAACTTGCAAGCTTGTAATTCTTTTTCCAGAGTTTCATTTTTTGCAGTAAGTTGCGTAATTGTGGTTTCACATGTTGCTAATTTGACTTGAGTTTGCCTTAGGTCAGCATGAATGTCCTGTATTTTATTAGATAGAGATTGAACCGAATTGGCAAGACCCATAATAGTTGTTTTTGTATCTTTCAAGTGCTCTTTAATACACGATGAGATAGAAGCCAATATATCAGTTTTCATTGTTGAGTCATTATTGTCGTAAAGGAGTGTTTTCCTCGAGTACTAGTTGTTTCCCTGAGCAACTTTGACATTGCCAAGATAAGTCATCTTTTTGAGCGGAATAGAGAGCATTGATAGTAATATTTGTGCATCTGGCATGAACTTTGGCATGGCAAACATTACATTCCAGTGTGAGGTGCTCTAATCTGCTAGACTTGCTTGAGGGTAATCTTACACAACAAATTTTGCAGAGCTCAGTAGAGGGCGCCATGATGCTTTAGGTGAAGTTCTGCGAATTACTGTTGAAGGGCCAAGGTGTCAGGTCGCAGGCTCCAGTTCGTGGAAGCTGTCTTTGTAGCTGCACAGTTCTTATAGATCGAAGACAAACAATAGTAAGACTAGGAGGGGGAGATCAAGGTCGGTAGCAAGAGAAAAGGGTGCAGGGCAAGGTCAGGTCTTGGGTGCCGGTGTAACAGGGCAGAATAACCCCCCGTGTAAATCGACCCCGGGGTCAATCTACACTAGTGTATTTTAACCCCCCTACTTCCGGAATGGCGTCGTGCCAACCCCCTCTAAACTACCCACCACCCCCGTCGGCTACTTGACCAAATACGCATAGATAATGAAAGT
>JAHWFO010042110.1:570326-589779 GCA_023313115.1 Rhysida immarginata | reverse complement strand
CTGGTTCGAATCCGGGTCGCGGAATTTTTCCTTCCCTTTTCAATTGGCCTTTGAAAGATATTGATCTGCCCTCTGGTGTTCCACGGCAAAACAAACTAGTGATATTCGATAGTGCTAACCAACAAGTGTATAAACTGGCATAATCGTTCTTGTAAGGAAAGTTTTTTGTTTTTTTTTTCGTGCACCTCAGATTAAATGGTGTAAACAGAGACTAGGAGTGCTATCTCATTATTTTATTATTTTATGTTCAGAAACGAAAGACATTAAAACAATTCATTTCAACATCAATGGGTGAATTATTAGGTGCAACATAAATCTGCAATGGATGAAGAACGAAGTTCTGTAGGTGCGAATTTTGGAAGAACGGAGAATCAAATTGTATTTCCAGCAGATATTGTAGCGTGCCACAATGTTAAAAAAAATAAAATAAAATAAAGCGTTGCCATATCCCGTCATCATTTACCGATCGACATGAAAACGCGGGAATAAAAACGTTTGTTAGCCGACCGGAGGACAGTGCACGTGGAGTGACTGCAGCAGGCCCTACGATCTTGTAAGATCCAAGTCTTAGAAAAATTTAAAAGATAATCAAATTAAAATGCCCCTTTTTCTCGGCCTTAAATTTATTACTGTTTCAGGGATAGATGGAGTAGGCGTGGCTTCGTGTTATACCGATTAATCATGTCAGGCAATTGACGCACATGGAATTATGGCATTTCTTCATTATCTATGCGGGCATTAGTCCGTTCACAACGTGCAGTGATCAGTGATCGTAATGACTACTTCATCTACAACACCTAATATTTTTGGAACTCTAGGACAAACTCTTCATTGCCAAGCTAGAGAGATTGTGTGGAATATGTTTTCCTATTTTAAACTGAAGGATCCTGATAAAAGCACTTTAGCATTAATAGAATAAACATCTAAAGCAACACAAGTTTCAACGACCTCCATTCGAAGAATTGTTCAGAATGTAGCTAGGCCTAATTCAAAAACTGAAGTAAGCTTGCCGAATCCTTCACCTTTTTCAGTGCCTGGGAAAAAGAGGGTAAGGGAGTCGCATGTTAAAAATTTGGATGAATTTGAATTTTCAGTTGCACGCGCAAATGTTGCTGAAATACACCGAGAAGGAAATTATCTTACGATTACAAATGCTTTTTCAACAAGCATAGAGGACTGGATACTGCGGGTCAAGATCTTCCTTCACTGTTTTCACGTATGAAAAACTGCATATGAAATTCGGAAAAATCGACAGTCGTAAGTTCTATTTTGAGCATACAGAGGTAATGGTGCAACGATCAAGATGTTTACGACAGATACAAGTGCTATGTTAAAGACTAACTCATTAAAAGACCATTTTAATGGCCAGCAAATAAACGAAACAGGCCAGAACCTTTGTTTTCAAATTTTTATTGAAATATTTGTAGTAAAAAAATATATAATTACGATTCTTTTTTAAAATTCTTTTAATTCTAATTCATTAAAAGAAATAACAAAAGAGGTGAAAGATTTATTAAAGAATAAAATATCGATTTATTGACTTCAATTTTATCGCTTCAATTTTAAATAAAATAAATAAAAATAAAATTTTAGTTAAACATGATGGGATGGAGCGTTAAGTGTATTATCAAATTTATTTTTTTGAAATTTAATATGCAGTATTAAGTAATTTCACTACGAAATAAAAAGTAAAAATATCGATAAAACACTTCACACTTAAGACCTGTAAACCAGAATTGATTAATCCCATGACTAGCCTTTGTCTGATTGGCTAATTCAAAATTCATAGGCTCCGCCCACTCCATCTATCCCTGGATCAGCTATAGTTATTAATTATACTCGTGCCGCTGAGAGTTTGAAGGGGTGTGGTGGAGGAAATTTCACCCAGCCAATCACAGTGAACTAAAATCGTGCACTTAATCACTTCTACTCCTACTAAGCCACAACGTGAAGGGCTTGAAAGTTGCCAATGAGCAATTATAGCTGAAAAGGATATGCTTAAAATGTTAATAAAAAAAATAAAAAAAATTTAAGGAATTAAAATATTGTTTGTTATTAAAAAACGTTGTTTATTAAAAAATTTAAATAATTAAAATAAATGTAAAAATGTGTGCTGTGTTAAGGACTTTTTTTTTTTTCCTAGGAATTTTTCTGAATTTTGTTATTTATCACTTCTGCATTGATTATTTTTATTTTTAAGAATGACAAACAAAAATAATCGGTTTTGGCTCTTTCTTTAAATGGCCAGTTTAGTCTTTCCTGATGTTATTAGGCGATCATGTAATCCTTCTTTTGTCGTTCTCATATGGTCATCTGTTTATAAATGCCACTGATGTTCACAACCATGATTACTATTTACCCATGTCTCATCTAAATAAATTATCAAATGTGAAGAATCCGCACGCCATGATCGTATTTGCTGCAGAAATCGACGTCGTCGTGCAACGATATCTGATCGCTCTGTATAAAATTTTCGGTTATTAATTTTTCCAAACCGCAGTTTAAGCCGGATAATGAGGTTTTCCCACCAGTAAATCCAATTTTTTCTTTCCGTTTCACCAGTATATTTTCGATGGTGGGATAATTACCTTCTTGGTGAATCTCTGATATCGTTGATAGTACAACTGATAGTTCGAAATCGTCTAAATTCGTCACTGTAACCTGTCTCGATCTCTTCTTACCATGTGTCGTGAAGCGGGGCGAGCTCTCTGTCAGGTCTAAAGTATTTTCTCCATCGATGATAGCGTTCAGTGTTAAATGAAACGTTAGTTGCCTCAGATGTTTCCAACAATAACACATTTTGGCTCTTATCTGGTTCCTTCGTCTTCGTTTAAGAAAAAAACATTCCAGATTATCTCGATAGCTTGGCTGTTAGGTGATTTTCCTCGACCAAGTTTAGAAGTTGTAGAACCGCATGGCGACTCCCATTATGCTTGCTCTTCTCCAACTCGCATTGATCGTATCCCAGAATTCAGTTAGATTGAAACTGGCTCTATCACTTGATATTCGGGTCAAACCATGCCCCTTTAAACTGTAGCGATGTCTATATCCTCCCTTTAAACTAGTTCGCCCGGCACCATTGTAGCGATGTCTAGTTTTCGCCTGGTTAATCTGTACCATTGTAATGCGATTTTAATTGATACTTACTTTAAGCACCCAATTCTAATAATCTTAAACTACTTATGTGTTATAGCCCTTGATTTAAGTTCTGAAGTTCTGATCGTATAGTGGTCTCTAATTTATAATAAGTGCTGTATCGTTAATACCCTCCAATTTGTAAAACGAAAACCCCATTCACACCTTCCCAATAAAGTTTAGATAATAGCACGAAAATATAAAGGAGCAAACAGGTGATGAATATAATAGAAAGTTTTATTATGAATAAATAGTCTAAGGTCTAAATAAAATGTATATAAATGAAATTGAAAAGAAGTATTAAATAATTAAGCAACATAACTGAAATTAAATCGAGATAGACTAACAAACAAGTTGTGGAAATTGCGCTGTGGAATACCCAATCAAGTTAATCGTCCAAAAGTCTTATGAAAACTCAAACAATGTTAAGCAACACTTAGGGTGTACGTACAGGATATTAATTAACTTATGTGGAAGTCTAGTCACTTTTTCCTTAATGAATGGCAAATAAGATCAACTGAGTCTAATTTAAACACTCGCGAGGGCCCTTATTTAATACACATGTAAGAGTACTTATCTATTTATCGTAGATCATTCATCGCTCTGGTAGCACTGATCCGGTTCCAGTACAGAGGCTGCTACCTCGTTGGTTCTATAGGCATGGTTGCTCGTCGTCCTAGTCTCGGGCGTTGTGGCTAGTCGTACCCCCAGTCATGGCCTCTCTCCTTGGTTACGCTCCGCACCGTATTGACAGAGAGCGAGCCACCGACTCTCGCCGCATGGTATCCCGTCTCAGATTCGCCACACAGCACCAACTGTGGGGCACGATCTGTGGATACGGCCTACAGAATCGTGTTGAGATTAACGGCGTCCCCAGCGTTCGGGCGAGTCAAGAGTCCCAAGCTTCACGGTGCAGCGGGGGCCGGATGGTGTGGCTATCCTCCCCTTATACTCGTTCACAACCTGGATCACCTGTCTCCACGCCGAACGCTGTACCCTACTCGGTGCATACAAATCTGCTGCTCGAGCCGATGTACGCACTCACTTCTTACGGACATTCGCATTCCTCATTCCTCTCCGTCAATAGCTCATTCTCCATGGTGTGGTGGATGCGCTGGACTCTGCTCCTTCGTCTTGGCTGGTCCACTCCCGCAGTCTCGCGGCGATCAGCTTCTCTCCTCGGTCTCTCGTATCCCTTCTCCGGATGAAACGGCGGTCTCACTCACTCCCCGTCGCCTTCTTGTTCTTTTTAGTTTTCCTAACATACACACACGTCCGTTCACTCTCACATCTCAGTGGGTTCTTTTCTCTAGCAAAAGCGAAACACGTCTGTCCTCTATCAGAGCTCTCGGTGTTCTCTCTAAAAAATTTTTTTATATTCGTCGTTTTCACACAATTGCTGTTCTGAGAAACAGCTTCTCATCTCCCTTGGGAGGTGACAGCTGCCATGGGAGATCACTCCATTCCCGGATGCTCTCTCCCTCTTACTCCCTCTACCCCTTCCCGCCAAAAGTTTTGGGACAAAGGAGTTCGAGCTTGTGAGTGAGAAATTAGATATACAAAGAACCATGAAGTTTTGAGTTAGAATTTGAACACGTGCTGTATGTCCTTCCATACACTCACGTGTGATAATAAAATGAACTTTAATCAATTGTTTCCTCAGCTTGCAACAACTGTTTGCTCTTAAATTATTTTCCGATTTTTATTCTGTTCACTTTTTTAATTATTATACGATCCCACTTCTTTCATTTAGGCCTAACGTAGAAGGGGGATTTTAGAATGCAGTTTAAGGTTTCTTGTATTTAATTTTTAACTGATAATCTTAACACAAATGTGTATTTAACTAATAAATGCACATCTGTAGTGTCGGGACATGTGAGGCATTACGAAAGTGATAATGCCTCGCGTGGCCCGTCACAAAACTCTCAGCGGCGCATGTATAAATGATTCGCCTTCGTTTAGTACTTATTTATAAGAAAATCACGCAACATAACGTGAGATAAAAGTCCAGAGTAGTGTCCCCTAATTTTCTGAGGACATAGATCAGTCTCGTCGCGTTTATGCTCTGTATTTATTATTGTAACATATCTAATTAATAAGTAAATGATTTATCATATTATAGAAATTGTATTTTAAGAAATTTTTGTGGAAAAAAACCACAAAAATTCCATGACTGTGTAGCCATTTTTCTCTATCATTGGTCATTGTTAGCTGGCTGCCTGTCATTTAACGTACACCGTCACAGGACTTTTGTGATTTTTTTCCCACATAAAGTTCTTAAAATATAATTTCTATAATATTATAAATCATTTATTTATTAACTAGATATGTTACAATAATAAATTCATAGCATAAACGCAACGGGGAGAAAATTAGGAGACGCTACTCTGGACTATAACCAAAAAAGGTCTGATTATATGCTTGCATTTTCTGGAATTTCCAATTTTTCATGTGCAGATACACATGAAGATCCTTGTGTTGTAGCCTCCCCAACAATGTTAATTTCAAGCGGAGGTGATGACAGACTGGATCATGGATCTTTGTAGGCAGAGGAAATATAGCTTCATGCATTCGTTAGTGTGATGAACAATACATCATGTAATGATTTGTTTCGCATCCACCACAGTCTCGCCTACAAAATATCGTCTACCCTCTCTGCATAGTCAAAAATTTTTGCCAAGGAAATTGTCTGAAAAATTACGTTCATTTCCTTTGAATCAATGATATCTTTTCCTTCATCAACCTATGTCTCTGTACCAGTCACGGCAGCCATAGTAGATCAACCGTGTAGCCCACTATATTTCCTTTCACTCGCAAATAGGTCACTTGGTATTCCAACAGGACAGCTTTTCCTACTGGGTTAAATCTGGATCAAAAGTTCTTAAGTCAGTGGAGCAAAAGAACAGGTGCTATTGAATGACTCTCAGGATCATAAGGTTTTTAATATTTTTTTTTGTAACAGTCACTTACGGGCCATCCATAAATTACGTCACATGTTAAGAGGGAGGGAGTGGGTCAAAAGTGACATTGTGTGACAAGGGGGGGGGGGGGGGGACACGTCATGTATAAATCTAAAGTATTAAAACTTCAACTCTAACGAAGAACTTTAAAATATTACCAACTCTATCAATATAATAATACGAGGGTGAATCAGAAAGTTAGTTACACTCTGATACAGTAAAAACAGATGTAAGTTAGATCCCATACACACATTCTGAGGAAATGTGCACCATTTATTTCACTTTTCTATATAATCACCCAACATTTGTAAACACTTGTCTGAACATCAAATTAACTTTTCCAGCGTTTCTCAACCATGTCAGCACACTCCCATAAGAAACGCTAAGCGTTCTGGGATTTCTTTAATTCTGATTCGTCGATGGTCCAGAATCGTCATTGCTCGGGAGTGTTGGGCGTGGATGGTCTTCCTGCATGGTATTCGTCCGTCAAATCTGAGCACAAATTTTCGAACTGCTGGCACCACTTCACAATTGCAGGACGAGAAATCACATTGTCCCCATGTACTGCAAATTTCCTTATGAATTTCAGTGTAATTTAAGCTTTTCGCCCACAAAAAACTGATTGTTCTGCGAATCTCCAACTTGGAGTGTACAATCAGTTGCTGCGCTATGACACCAGTTACTGCGTACGCTGTAAATGCGTGAACACGCAATTCACAGGTTTTCTGATACCTCAACCCCCTCTAGTGAGCTGTAGTCATAACAGAACAGTGGGTTGCTTCCTTCTAATGGCGAGTGCACGAATTTCTTTCCTTTGTTAGGTATGCTGTGCAACATGTGTAACTATAATTATTGTGCGCCAAAATGTCCACATTGGAAAAAGAAAGCACCTAAGGGATTGACCTGCATAAATTTCTAAAAGATGCATACATTAGAAGCCAGTAGATTGCAAAAATCCGAAGGATGAATTTAAGTAATGAAACTGACAAAACACATGGGTGTGTGTTCAGCACATTTTGAAGAAAATGATTTCCTAGTGAATCGATTTTCTAAAATACTTTTTTTAAAAAAAACTGCAGTGCCTTCAGTTTTCCCATGGTCAAACAAAAATAAGGTATGTACAATTTAGAAATTTTTTAATTAAATATTTTGATTTTATGTTTAAAATTCCTCAACGAAAAAAATCAAAAATACTGGCATAACTTTATAAGATTGAGTTTTAGTTAATCAGTATTTAATAAATTTAAAATCTTAATTGTGTCAAATTTATTTATTTCATTATCTAAAATATTTTTATTGCTATTTGTTGTACTTATGAATACTTTGAACATTTTTGCAGTTGATACTCCGAGAGAAACGACATGAAAGACTGTTAGCTAGGCGAGCCAAAAAAAATAGCAAACAACAACATGAACATCACTAACTCCCAAGAGGTACTTGAAAGCTTAAAAAATTATATCTTATAAAATATTATTTTTATTGCAATAACTCTTTAATGAGATTTTAAATTAATATTAAATTTTATGCAATTCAATTTTCATTTGAATTTACATTTTTCTGCTTTAGGCTACTGAACACAGAACTGATGAAACGGTCTCGGAAGATAATACAGAAGGATCTGCAGCTTATCAACCACACTAGTTTGAACCAAATCATGATGGCATTTGGATAAGAAAGACCGAATACATTGCATTGATGGAAGAGACTGAACAACTGAAGCAAACAATTTTAGGGTTGCAGAGTGAGATATATACGTTACGTAAAGGAAATACTAAACTGCAAAATGAAAGGATTTTAAAATGTAAGAAGGAAGCTTTACAGAAAAAAACGTTAACTTTTAACAGTATCAAAAGTGACCCTAAAGCAGTCAATTTTTTATACAGGGATGCCAAATGGAGAAACATTTACTGCTTTTTCAACATACCTAAAATATAAGGGAGTTAATCTTTCCTATTGGAGAGGCAAGGCAACAAAAAAATCAAACAAGTTAAAAGTAAACCTGGTTTACCAGCTTTATTGCCTGAGGATGAAATTTTGTTTATTAAGATTGAATTTGCCTCTTCAGAGCAGCTTTCTAGAATATTTGGCCTTAGTAAGCCATCCATTACAAGAATTTTCACAACATGGATAATGCTTTTACATCATGAATTGCATGAGATATTTCCAATACCACCTCAAAATGCATTCACCGAAACTAACAGTGTGGTGCGGCTTTACTGCTTCTTTCATCATCGGCCTGTACTTTTTTTAAGAAATCGTCCCCGTGGACCGGTGACTTGTTTCGTCAATTCTGCCAGGTATGCCGATATGCTTGAGAATTTTGTGATACCACGATTGCAGGAAAAGGGTTGTCTGGATTCTACCATTTTTATGCAGGATGGTGCGCCACCGCACATCGGACGTCAGGTGCAGCAGATCTTGCGAGAACGTTTTTCAGACAACAGAATAATTAGTCGTGCATTTCCCACGGTATGACCACCCAGGTCGCCTGATCTCAACCCTTGTGATTTTTGGTTATGGGGATATTTGTAAAGCCTTGTGTATCAAGCACATGTTCCTGACCTCTCAACCTTAAAGGATCAAATAACGTTACTTATCAGACTAATTAATGCAGATATGCTGCGAGCTGCCGTAGAAAATGTCGTGTACCGCATGCAGCTATTGGAACAGCACACTGGTAGTCATATTGAAACACATTTGTAATTAAAAATAAAACATTGTTTATTGTTGTTACTAAAGTTGGTTTGTATGGTATTTGTTCATTTGACAATTAGGTATTCATTGTTTTCTTGAAATAAGCGCCTCTTATGGTACTATTATTTTTTTTTTTTTTTTTTTGCTGAAATCGAAACTGCATGTTCCACTGAGTATATACACCAAAATGTACTGCATTTGGCCTAATAGAATTCCCGCTAGCGAGTTCTGAACACCTCACGTTAATTCTTGCCCACCCGGTATTTCTTAAAAGTTTCGAGGATATCCTGAAGAATTCCGGTTTTTACTTTCCCGATTGTTGGTTCAGATACGTGGACGATGTCTTCACAATTTTTGACACCAATGCTTGCGATGTCAACACTTTTGTCCAACATACTAATAGTTATTTTCCGTCCGTTCAATTAACTCATGAGTTGGAAAACAATCAAAGGTTGCCGTTTCTTGACATCTTAGTCATCAGAAACCATGATTCACTATCATTTGAGGTATACCGAAAGCCTACGAACGGTTTGAATTATATACCAAGCGATTCCAGCCACCCTTGGAATCAAAAAATGTCTACTTTCATTTCGATGATCGACAGAGCTATTAATCTCCCACTAGGTCAATCATCATTCAAAAAAGAAATTTCCTTGATCCAGAATATTCAGTTAAAAATGGCTATAGCACACGTACTATCACCGATTTGGTCAGGAAGAGGAAGTTAAAGAAGTTCATGGACGAAATCACTACCCTCAACCGGACTAAAAATAGAGGGAGAGTCATATACTTACCTTACAATAAATCATTAATCAAAGGTCTGAATTCTGTTTTTAAATCTTTTAATATTTCGTTATCTTTTAGCAATCCCAACCAGACCAGGCATTTATTACCTAACCCAAAGGACCAGATTCCACCACTACAGAAATCAGGAATATACGAAGCCAGATGTTCCCAATGCCCCATGATGTACAAAGGACAAATTTTCCGTAATATTGAAACAAGATTCGAAAAACACGTGAGAGACACAAGATATGGTAGAGGGAATCAGTCATCCATAGCCAAACACTCTCTAGATACCGGGCATGAATTCTTATTAAATAATGTAAAACTTATTGAGTCAATAAAAAAGAAACACCTTCTGGATGCCTTCGAAAGCTTAGCCATTCAAAAAACAGATAAAAAATTATTACTCAACTTAGATAGGGGCCCTATTAGCAAATCACCATTGATCAAATGGGCGATGCACTTACCCAATCAATAAATTGCAGTTGGATCTTTTTGTCTTCATTGGCTTCTTTTCGTTATAAATAATCAGCATGTTCTATTCCAAGTCAGTTCTCTCGAGGTGCTCTTTGGCTGCTAAATGATGAAAGCAAAGCTTTCGAAAAGCGCTTACAGACTCTGGTTGTATTTTTTCATTTTATTTTCTGTCTTTTTCTTTGTTTTATCAATTCCTGTTTCGTTGTGGAAAAAGAATTTTATTTTATTCTTAAGTTAATCATCTGCATTGTCCACGTAAGATTTTTAGACAATTTAGTTTACTTATGAATTTATATTGCTATTTAGGTAATATTGTGAATATTTATTTGGTATTATGTTTATTTACTGTTATTGTAATATAATAATTAATGTATTTTGCATTAATGTAATAAAAATTGTAAAACGTGGTCTGCGATTACATTAGAGAAATTGCGAATAGCAAAGCGAGCAGAGCAGAGCTGACTGGGAGAAGAGAAAATATGCTGGGTGAAGTGGAGAGGCATAGACACGCAATGACAGATTCTACGGGTCTAGTATATTTAAATGTACTAAATGTTTGTGAAAATGTACTAAATGTTTGTGAAAATGTACTGTTTGTGAAAATGTACGATATGTTTGTGAAAATGTACGAAATGTTCGTGAAAAAGTACGAAAGCAATGTGAAAAAGCTATAACTATTCGAAGTGCAGATGATAGTGCTTAACACGTGGCATTTTTCCACTATGTGATGCGAGTTCGCTATTCGGTTGTTTCGATAGCTGAAAAGCCGAATTGAACTCTCCTCGGTAAGCCTCCTTTTTCGTGGCTTACATCCGCGAAGTTCACTTGGCCTCTGGAGTCGCGTTTAGGCTTCCAGGTTAGCAGACTTTCGACCCTATATTTTAGTTTCGTTTGAAATTTGTCAGATTGATGTTTGTTTTTCCCCCCCCCCCCCTCCCAAGTTAGCTTTTGGCGAATTATTACAAGAATTATGCGTTTTGTATATTCCACTACGTACAAAACCCCGTTTGTTACTTTTTTTTAGTCCTTAAGCGAATAGTTTCCGACCTTTCCGTAACAATGATGCGATCCTGCGTGGCTTCGCTCTTCACTGTTAGTACGCTATTGGCGCTGTGAGCACTGCATGGTTTTCATGTTCATATGATTGCATAGGAATTGGCGGGAGTGCCACTTTGTGTTTCCTTATTCTGTGGTTTAACAATAAGCTTTTCCAAAAATAAAGCCGAATTTTGGTATAAATATTTCTTGTAATATTTATTAAAAATTTTTGCTAGTTACATGAATGAGAAAGTTAGAACTGTAGCCAGAAAAAAGCTGTAAACTTTGAAACGATGTATTCGGGTATTTTTAATAATAATAATAATGTGAAAAGAGACCGTTTTTATGCATCACTGTATTATTATAACAACCAGGTAAAAAACAGGTTCCCAGCATTTCAGCTGTGACTGTGGTCAGTGGTGTTGTCAGTTTTATTTTAGTTTATTGCTTTTTTTTAACCATGGTTATGGGGCTTTTCGGGAATTTAGTGTTGTTAACACAAGTTGCTCCGAATATTTCGCTACTGTTGTTTTTAAGCTTTATTGCGTTTTACTGTTGTAGTTGTAGTTTATTTGCTGTTTATTTTACTACTTAATTAGTTGTGTGTTTAATTGCTCCTTTTAGTAGAGAGCGTTTTTCAGTAATTGTTTTCGGATGCTATAACAATGATGGGATGATTGCTGTCATTTGCCTTTGTTACAGCACCGATACGGAGAAGCACTGGTAGGATGTTTGTTTTCTCTCTTGTCCCTTTGTTGTACAAGTGAAGTTGTTGTTGATACGTGTCAGGCAGGGAAGCGAGACACATTTTTCTATGGATGTGCGAAGTCTGCAATTTTTAAAAACTGGATATGTGACCAGGCACTCCTGATGTCAAAAATCTGGCCTCCTTGTCCTGAGTGCAGTGATGTGTGATAATAAGAAGAATAAACAATTATCCTTGTGGGCTTGTTGTTTTTAAGTGTGTTCTCAAGTTTTTGAGCGTTTCTTTATGCGCATTCTGTTGTAATGAGAGAACTGATTGGCAGGACGTTCTCGTTTACGAGCAAGTTGTTCGAATCAACATAGTTGTCAGCCAAGATAGAACACAACGATGTGATTTCGAGAAACTGATGAGACCGTTCTTTTATATTCTGATTGTCCTCCCCGTGATGCAAGCGTTAAAACTTTCCTTTTTAAGTGCGAATAGTTTTTTGTGCCATAAGTATGGGACGTGCCCAACCATGTTACCCCTTTTGCGGCCACACTGTGTCGTGTGCCTATGACTTAAACGATTATACCTAATAAACAATAAACTCTTATTGGCAGGCTCTTCTGATCTTCCCCCCCCCCCTCCCACCCGTTCTCGATGATGCCACCCGGCTCTGTACTTGGGAAGTTATAAATGCTGTGCTTGACACACATGCCTGTTCAAGGATAATAGCGAATTAGTTGATGGGTTCAACTAGCTGTGTCTCTTGAGCACGGCATTGTAGCTGACGTAGTCTGGTCTGAAACACTACTGGGAATTGTGTGTAGAGTGGTGTGTGTTCATATCACGTGACGCTGAAGCGTCTTGTGCTGTTAGTCTATGGGGTTACTGCTCTCCTCCCCACCCCTAACCCGAGGCGCACGGCAACTAGGCATCGCCGAAGGTTGGGCATCAAATAAAGGAGGGCATGACACTTTCTTGGTCACTCTAGCACAATCGTGGGCCCAGGTGTGCATAATAGGTGTCGTATTGCATGTCAGCTGTGTAGCTTGTTTGTGTGGAAGGTTTACGCACTTGATGAGTACCGCTTTGGCACTTGCGTAAGACTTAAAGCTCACACCAGACCGATACACATTTAACAATACCCATAAAAAAATAAAAAAAAGTTCTGATCGTTTTGGTATAGCATTACCTCAGGAGAACTCCGAACAATGTGATATACAAGTTGAATGAATTTAAAAAAAAAAAATTACATCGACTTAACAATGAAATTAATATGGGACCATCTTGGTGCTAAACCGAATCTAATGAAAAAAGAATTTTAAAAATCTGTTTATGAATGACGGAAATATCGATGAACATGCATAAAAAAAAAATTACTTACAGACGAACATAGAACCTGCTTTTTTGAAGTCTGTTAAAAAGATTTCTCCTTAAATTTTGGCTATTTACAAATTCGAAATTATTACATTTGTAATTTTTTAAAAAAGGATTAAAACCAAGTATTTCAAATAGAAAATATTATTATACATATTAATGTATTGTTTAAAAAAAACCCATTACTTTTAATCGATCAAAAAAATTACTAATCAAAAACAATTTTATTCAAGATCACAAATATAAAATTTTAAAGCAATATATCAGTTATTGAATTTTTAAAAAGATATTTTCTATCTCCCTGTAAGAAGAATCATTTTCTCAAGAAAATAGCTGGCTGGGAAAAGGTTAAACTGTTATTTTTTTGTTCCACCCTCATATTTGCGGCTGCGGCCAATATTCGAAAAAATACGGTATATGTATTGTCTCCATGTGATACAATCGAAGGATTTGTCATCACCTTCGCCATTTGTCGAGTGCATGGTGAAACATGCAAGAATAAGTAGTTTCTCCCTCCGAACAGCTGAACGAGATATTTTATAACTAAAAAACGAAAGTGGAAACAAATAATTTTACAACCTATTAAGGATATTATAAAAAACAACAAAAAAACAACTTAATTTAAATATCTTATTTACGTAAAATTTGATTGGTCTTCGCCAACATTTTCAGTTTTTCAACTGCTGATATGATGCCCGTTTGAAGATTAGGCCTATTGATCACATGCGTTAGCAGGGTTCATTTTAGGCGGGGTCTACGGGGCGCACCACCCCGTTTGCCCTTTTGATGAAAAATTTCCACCCCGCTGCCCTTTGATCCTGATCACACGCCCTGAACCCGTAAATGCGCCTGCAAAGAAAAGTCTAAAAAATTTGTAAAGGGTTAAGGAACTTCAAAAAGTACTGCATTTTTAATAGAAAAAAATCTTTTTTGAAAACATAATGCCCTTTTTTGAAAATTAAGTGCCCTTTTTTGAGGGAAAAGTGTTCATTTTCGATAACGTCGTGCCCTTTTTAGCCCTTAGCACCCTGCCCCCCCCCCCTTTTTTTTTTTTTTTTTAATACTCTAGAATGAACTCTGGTTAGGAAAGACGAGAAAGGATCCTCATGCTTGAGAAAAAGTTCGGTGTCGTGTGGCGTTGACCTAAAGGTAATGCAGTGAGGGAGAAAACTGGCTGCCTACTTGAGTGGCACACAGTTTAGGAAACTTTTAGAAGAAATTTCAAAGGCTCGGAAAGGAGACTTCTAATTTCGGTTCACTCGCTCTCAAAGTGGTGTCTGTCCTCAAATATCTACCAATCACCTCAGTTGTTATAGAGATCTTTCTCAATACTAAAAAATTTACCAGCTTACAATAGGTTAAATTTTTCTGTAAAAATATTAATTAATTGTTCACGTCAATAAATTTTAATTTTTTGCTTTGGATTAATTTTTCTTTCATCATCCGTTTTGATAAGTATGACAATGAAAAGAAAATTGGAAGTAAATTTTTTGGTACTTGTTTTATTGCATATATATGCATGTTTTTGCACTTTTTTAAGCGCATATAAATCCAAAACCTAGGGTGCATTACTGGTCATGAGTCGCGTTATACTGTCCCCAACTACCCCCACCCCGTCGTAAAGGGGGGAGCGAGACATGACTGCACCAGCCACTTGACTAGTAACGCTGGTTTTAGCACCTGTCTCAGAGCAATTTGCAAAATCGTATTTGTGCGGTTAAGTTCTCCAAGCACCAAAGCAAACCTGCGCCTGCAGATGTCTGGTTTTAGGGCATTTTATGGCATTAGGCATGAGCACAACCATCAAAACATCAGTTTACACGTGCTAGTAGAGACTATGCGTGGTTTTCAACTAGATAGCCAAACTGGGAGGATGTTTTTCCTTTCTTTTGTTTTCAAGATCACCGTTTAAATAAGCTATTTGTATTTTGTATGAAATAAAATAAAATTTTATTTAACAACTTTTAAAAAGATAAAAATTAGAAACTAAGAAATATTTTACCGTATTTATTCTACTATAATGTGCTTCTTATATAATGCGATTCCACTTTTAGAGCCCAAAAAAACAGTAAAAATTTTATCCTCTTGTACAATGCAGTCCCCATTTTTGACTTGTCGCGAGAAATAAAATAGGCAAGAACATACAGAAAAAGAAAAAAGAAAGGAAAAAAAAAAACCTCTTCATTTTACTATTGCTATTACCAGTCACTGCTTTTCAGGTCATAAAAAGTGGAAAACATCACGAGGTCCTTACAGAAAAGTGAAAAATGTTTATAAAGTTCCATTGCAGGGAAGAGGGAGAATGGCTTATTGATAGTCTCTGACAACACTTCCTAGCCTATGCATTGAAAATTTATACATTGTTACATGACCATAGGTAGTCATAATTTAGGGCTTATTGTTGGTAGAAATAGGATTAACAATGCCTTTTTATGATGATAAATTTTCAGGGCACAGGCCTTCCTTTTAGATGTTCATTAATTTATTCAAAATGGCGGCATGTGAAGTGAGTCAGTTTAAATCTCCATCGAATTTTGTTTCCTTATTTTATTTAGTGATATTTACTAATATCCAAAGATTTTAAGTAAGTGATTACTGTTAACAATAATAAATAGATATTAATCTAATAAAATTTAAGTAGGAAAATTATAAGATGGATGCAGTTTTGAAGTTACTTTCGTATTGGCCTTTGGCGACGGAAAATTAAAATAAAAAGTCAATTACTGTACTGTATAATGAACTGTACATTGTATAAACTGTATATTAATGTATTCTGATGTATATTATATGCTAGTTTCATTTGAACTTCATCAGCCTGAAGTTCATTTGCTGATTTTGTTCAAACCCATAGTGCGATTTACTCGTTACATCTGTTTACATTATACTTTTGCTGGAATCAGTTGTTTTTTCCCATGGGAATGAGACTTTTTCCCGCAGGAAAAAAGTATCCTATATGTTGACTCGGGTATTAAATAACCTTCACAGCAAATTTCAACTAAATCCCGTCAGTAGTTTTGGCGCCAACCTCTAACATAAACAGAGATACAGACAAACTGATAAAAATCCTAAAACTATTGTTTGGGCTTCTGTATCGTTTAAAACCACACCAAAATACTAAAATCTCTTGTTTGAGCTTCAGTATCTTTTATAATACATATAGCAATCACTATTTCTCAAAAAAATTTAATGTAAATTTTTCGCCTCGCTACCATTTTATTATATATATAGATTAAAAATAGGAAAACAAATGAAAAAAAAACAAAGAAAAAACCAATCTAACTGGATGAAGAGTAGTTTAACAATGCAAAATTAAATAAATAGGACAAATTCTAAATTTAAAAAAACATCAATTAGTAGTTTTAAAATACTAAAAATCTTGACTGAAAATGAAGTGAAGGAGAAAGCACGTTTTAAGAAAATTCATAAATTCCTGATAACTGGATGCATTTTGGTAATTTATATATTTAAATATAGAAATTATAACTTTTTCCAGTGAATCATTATAATCATTACATAGAGATACTATATTTCAGCTTGAAAATCTTCTAGTGATTTGGAAATCAATGAAAACTGGTAAAATCAGAACGAGGATGCACATATTATGATTACAATTGTTTTTTTTATCAACTGTAATTTTTATAGGATTCGATTTTATGTAGTAGTATTATTACCAATAAGTCCACTTAATTCATTAGTTCACTTATGAAAAATCAATAAAAAAAGTAAAGACTTCAAAATTGATTAAATAATGATTGTATTAGCAATAAACAATCACGGTCATATTTATAGAGGTAGGTGAACGTTAAAATTTTTATTAAAAAATACCGGGCTAACTTAACACCTGTAATCAAAAACATGCTTATGCTTTTTTTTTTTTTTTTTTTTTTTCCTCCTCACTCCGTGGTTATTTTAATAGAATTTAAGAAGCAGAATGCTTTGGCAACTAACATGTAAGTGAAATTAATAAACAGTGCGCCTTTTTTTATTTTGTTTATTTATTTTTCTAACTTTTAAACAAGTAACACAGAATGCGTAAGTCTAAAGTTAAAGCCTTTTATCCATTGCACAGCTGTAATATTTTACCTATGTATTTGATATCATGTGTTGTGTTGCATGGTAAAATACAATTCAAAATTGCAACTTTAAAAAGGGGAGAAAGTTCGAATCCTGATTTTATGACCCCCCCATTACCACCTTCAAGTTCACCCTTTTCTTTATTTCTTATCTCAAAGATAGAGGAGACGACGCTGTGGCGAGCAATGAGACTACACTCCGTGGAGTCGCGAGTGCTTGGGACAGCCACGTGACCTATTCACGACAGGACGACTGACCAGAAACGCGTTTTTAAGCCAGTGGCCATCTTGATGACATTCCAGGCCTTCCTGACGTCAAATTTTGTGATGCTCCGCCTACTTTCATGACGCGACTGCTGACCAGGAACGCACCCTTAGTCATGATTCGTTATGTCATACTATCTGTTTGAGTTGTGGACAATGGTTAGACCCCCATCTTTTTTACATTTTTTTTTTTTTTTTTTTTTTTTTTTTTTTTTTTTTTTTTTTTTTTTAAGAAGAAAATTAATTTGCTGTATTTAAATTTAATTTCTGTTATGTATTCATAATACGTATTTATAATTGGTTATTCCAAATTCGTCTTATGTGCTTCTATCTGTAATTTCCATGCTAATATATTTTCTCCAGCTGTTACAACACCTATGCTAGACTCCCTTAACGGTATTATAAATTTCTTAAGGAAATACTATATCAGCATATTATCGAAGACTATCCTGTCCTCCATTCCATTATCTGATCCACCAAAAGTGTCTTTTAAAAGGACATCTAATTTCAAACCAAGTACTTCTACTAAAGGCAGTTTTCCTTTACATAGTGGCATTTGTCATTTTCTTAATTCTACCACCTCTATATCTAGTAAAGCATGTTCCTGTACCTTCAAGATTAATCAGCAGCTTACCAGCTTCTCAGAACCTAATTTATCTGTTACTTGGAAGGTTTGTCAAACTGTATCTTGGGAGATTGGCAACACAATATGTGCCAGATTCAACATCCTTAACAATGCTGCTGACAATCGTGTCATTAAACACTTTAATTCTACTGATCATTCCGTATAGGATGCATTTTTATTCTTGTAACAACTTCCATAACAAAACTGAAAGAAAGCAATTGAATCTTTTAGAAATTCAATATTCTTACCTGGAACAACATTAATCTTAAAAAAGGTGCCATTCATTTGCTACTCTTCCACCCATTCCTCTCTCATTCTGGTTTTTCCCTTTGTTTTCCCCCCTTTCTACAGTTTCTCCTCCCCCCCCCCTCCCATTTTTCTTACCTTTTCCACTATACTGTGATCCATGCTAAGAATTCCCTAACTGCCATTGGTTGGCCTCCTCATTCTGCATATGAATGCATTGTTATTTGGTTTCCTTGACAACCCACAACATAAACTTCTAAAAAGAAAAAAGAAAAAAAAAATCCGAAAGAAACAAACTTTTAATGTTTTATGAAGAGTTAACAAATATTATTTGGGACATTTAAAACAACCCATAAAACTTTTCCTGCTATGGCCCATGGTACATCATCAACATTGTCAGCCCTTTTTTTAAAATTTATTTATGGGTCGCCGTATGTCTGTTTTTTTTTGTTTTTTTTTTTTATTGTTCAGCTCTCACTACTGTTTTTTCTTTATTATGATTATCATTATTATTTTCTTTTATTATTTTATCACGTTTTTCCATTTTTATTTTTATTAGGTACAGTCAGTAAATAACAAGGCAGAGGATATTTCAGAGTAATTATTTAATGGAACTCAAAAGTATTGTCCACAATTTTTTAGGTTACCAAATTTCTAGAACATGGAGCTTTGGTCAGTGCTCAGCGGTATTGTGAAACAAATCTAGGAAGGCAATCAAATCAAAACGTCATGGTAAAATTTCTCGTGGTGTCGTCCAATTGCACAACAACGCTAGACCTCACACTGCAGAAGCTTCAAGTGGGAAGTCCTGAGCTACCCCCACTATAGGCCAGATCTGTACTCATGTGACTTCCACATTTTTGGTGATATTAAAAAAGCACTGTGCGAAAAACTCCATGCAGCAAAAGGATTCTACGAGCATGGCATTCTGCGACTAGTGTTACTATGGGATAAATGCCTAACAATTGTGGACAATACTTTAGATTTTCGTTAATTACTGTAAAATATCCTTTGCCTTGTTATTTATTGACTGTACCTCGTATTTGTTTCTCTTGTTATCATTATTGAACTGTATTTTTTTTTTTTT
>JAHWFO010042110.1:538759-560020 GCA_023313115.1 Rhysida immarginata | reverse complement strand
AATGCAACAGGAAAACGTTCTAAATGGTCTCGGAACGATCTGCTTTCGATAATAGATTAATGTATAAATAAATAAATTAATTCTATTCAATATGCAATACTAGAATTAATTAAATAAGACTTCCAATACGCAATTCTATTCAAATCTAAAGATGGTCCTACCTTGATATAACTTCGTCTTTTTTTCACTACAATTGGCCGTATCCCAACATGGCGGCAAGTGTTCGAAAAGAAACCGCTTCCAAACGCTAAATAGAAACTGGCTCTCCACCACTGGATGTAAGACTGATAGATGGATCATTATTTATCCTATTTGTCTTATCTGCAGCTAAGTCAAGATCACCCCCCACCACTGGAGGCAAGTTGAACAACTCTTGTTGACAAGGATCTGGCGTCAAGTTCCCCACCAAACACTGGTGAAAAAACAAGAAAATTTAACAATACTCACGAACTCACATCTTCACGTATGCGTGACAGTCACTACCATCTCCGTGCTACACATAACAGTCATTGTTGCTTAGCTGCAGATAAGACAAATTGGATAAATAATGATAAAATTCAACAATAGTGATAAAACTGGAAAATAATTAAAACAAACTTGTGGCAAATAAAAATAACTGCCACAATGCATTTGAATGGGGGGAGGGGACAAAACAAAAAAATCAAAGTTTATTTGAATATGCTCGTGTCGTACTTATATTATCCTATAAAAAAGGAAATTGAAATGCTTAGTTTAATTATCTGAAACTGCTCACTAAAGAGAAATTGACATAATAACAGGCACTTTACAGAAATGATTTATAATCTACCATGACTTCCAAAACTGTCCCAATGTTAGAGAGCGAGAAGTTCATCCATCCATTATTGATATTTTATACATTCTATAGAGTCACTATTGCTTTCATTTAAGAACTCAATATTTGAGCATGAAATAAGTGCAATATAAAATTTTTTCAAAGATTATTTTTTATGTAATTAAAGTAAAACCGACAATTTGTCATTGAGGCAGTTTTGTACCCCCTCTTCAAATGAATGTAGTCAGCCTGGATTGTTCCATTAAAACATCAGGAACCATGTAATTTTACAATTTCTTACTCCAACAGTTTAATGAGCTAAGTTCTGCATAACTGTCAACAATGAAGCCTATTTCCAAAGACGCACGTAATAACATTGTTGCCCTTATTGCTGAAGGGCTTTCTACAAGAGATATTCAGTCACTATTAGGAATTGGATGCACAACTGTAAGCAGAGTTCATGCATCTTGCAGACCAGATGCACAGAAGATGAAAGGACATCGTCCACAAAAATTAACTGCAAATGATAAAAGAAAACAGATTCGGGTGATAACCAGTACGGATGCTGCAGATGCTGTCAAAGTGACCCAGCGACTTATTGCTGAATCTGGAACAAGTATCAGTTGCTCTTCTGTTCGTCGACATTTCAAAACATCAGGATTAAAATCTGTGGTGAAAAAGAAAAAGCCTAAACTGACAAAGAAATACAAAGTCTTCTCCAGTTTGTCATACGGCATCAACATTAGACCTAGGATAACTAGAAAAGAGTTACATGATCCGACGAAACAAAAATAAACCAATTAGGATCTGATGGTCGATTGTGGGTATGGAAACATCCAGGATCAGGGTTAACAGAACGGGAAGTGAACGGAACGGTTAAATTTGGTGGTGGTAACCTGATGATTTGGGGTTGCATGACATTTACAGGAACTGGTTTGATATGTCAAATTGATGGCAAGATGACCGCTGCCATGAACTGCAACAATCTGGATAACTATTTCATCCCTACTCTGGATTTTCATGGGCACGACAAACGAGAGATTACATTCCAGCAAGACAACGATCCCAAACGTCTAGCATGCCTTATCATACAGTGGTTCCAAGATAATGAAATTGAAGTTCTGGAGTGGTTTGCACAATCTCCAGTAGAACATTTGTGGGAACACCTTAAAAAACAAATGGCCAAATATCCGACTGAACCAAAAGGAATGCAAGAATTGTGGGAAAGAACAAAGATGAATGGGAAAATATTTCTGCCCAAACGGGTATTAATTTAATTGACAGCATGCCTAGACGTATTGCTGCATTGTTGAAAGCCAATGGGGGCTATATACAGTATTAAGTAAATATTGTTCATACAAATGAGTTCAATTCATAACACTGCATCAAAACTGTCACAATGACAAACTGTCAGTTTTTCCTTAATTACATAAAAAATAATCTTTCAAAAAATTTTGTATTGCGCTTATTTCATGCTCAGATATTGAGTTCTTAAATGAAAGCACTGGTGACTCTATTGTATGTATACAATATCAATAATGGATAGATGAACATCGCGCTCTCTAACATTGGGACAGTTTTGGAAGTCACTGTATGTGTGTGGCAACAATGACTAGACTCAACAATGAACTGCGTCAATAATATTACGTTAATAATTTACGTTGAATGCATGACAATACCAAATATATTGACAATATTTCCTTTGTATTTATACACCGTTTTTATTTAAGCTTTTCCCAGAATTTATAGTAATAACTTTTCAATCATTCTCAATATTTGTACAAATAACTGGAGTAATAATTTCTTATCGAGTTGATGGAGGGTAAATTCAAATAAACAAATTTATTTTTTATTAACGGGAATGAACTTCTCTGTTAATACAGAAATATTTTTAACTCTGTTCTGCGTGTGGCAACAATAGTTTTACTACTGGTCGCAAGATACAGCACAATCAGTAAGAGAGTGTTAATTAAAAAGGACTTAAAAGTTAGATCGTGTCGATTTTTTTCTGTATTTTTTGTCTGTGTGTGGCTCTACGACTTTCGTGATTGGATGATACATTTACTTCAACTTACGTTTGTGAGTCACAGGGCTACGTCATCACCTCCAACAAATTATAATTCCTCACAGGATTTACCTGGGTTTTTTTTCCTGCGCTTTTTGTACCCATTGACTTGATTTCATTATACTACTGAAAAAGCAGACAGGAAAACAGGTAATTCGAATAATATATAACTTTAAACAGGTATTCTTAAATTTGATATTATGTATTTTAAAATATAAAAAAAAAATCTTAAAATATATAAATGCTGTATTTACCTTGGCTGTACTAAATACAACAAGGTGCTTGAAGAAGGGGATGAAGTAAATTTTCCTGCAGAGTTTCCATCCAAACTCACAGCACTTGCCTGGTATTCCTCAACAAAAGATCAAGCTCAAGGTCGGGGTGCCGATCATTTTTGCTTCGAAATTTGGATGCCCCAGAGCTCTGTAATGGCATTAGCCTTTGCGTCACAGCGATAAAGCAAAACTTGATACAGGCGATTGTGCTTACTGGCTGTGCCAAGAACACAATTGTGCTTACTGGCTGTGCCAAGAACACAATTGTGCTTCTTCCAAGAATTCTCGTCATCTTTGACAATATTTCATTTCCTTTTAAGAGAACACTTTCCAATTCGTCTGGCGTTTGGCATGTCTATAGGGAGTGCAAGTGTGACGTCAGTCCTTGGAATTCTTCAGTCACGTGACTCGATTTGGTTCCAAACAAGTCTTCTCGCTTCGGGACTTAATATGGTTCCAACGTAGGGATGGAATAAAATCGTTTTGTATAAGCCCAGTGTTTATAACACATTTAAGATGTGAAATTGTTTAGTTCCTCACTGCTCAAGAAGGAGCCAAAACAGCGATTTAGACATCTATCGTTTTCCCAAAGAAAGAAAGATCCGCGAACGATGGCATTCTTTTGTTAAGTGATTAAAAATGATTAAAAAGCGTTCTAATATTAATGTATAAATTATATAATGGTATTAAATGTCTTAATAATAATATAAATTACACAAATTAACATAATAATTTAAGAGATGTCATTTTTACTGGCAGCCCGTTTCAACGTTACTAGTACGTATATTGCGTGGTTCCAATGTTTGGAACCAGCGATCCCATTTCCTAGGCTCTCGGCCCGTTCATCGTGCAAATGACGTCAGCTGTGACGTAGTCACTTGCACTCCATATAAACAAGTCTCAGGGACAATCATTAAAAATATTGGGCCTGGATCTAGAAACCTGCTTTTCTCATGGGCAATTGTATCTTGTGGCTCATGCGTTGCATCCAGAACCAAATCATATGTATTTGCCCCTCAAGGAAAGACAAAGAATAATGTTTATTCTAAAGTATTACATAGCTAGAATTTTTGCTATGAACTTTTAATAATATTTTGTCAAATTCACTTTATCTCTTAGCACCATTCAATATTTTTGACAGAGTCTGTTCCTTATTATTCCAGAAAAATTTCTGCCCAAATTCTTTCAAGAGGATACTATTTTTCTGCTCTGTAGGCATACGCAAATGAGATAAAATATCAGAAGGGCAGTCAATGAGTGTGCGCGCGCGTATATGTGTGTGTGTGTGTGTGTGTGTGTGTGTGTGTGTGTGTGTGTGTGCGTGTGTGTGCGCGTGTGCGTGTGTGTGTGTGTGTGTGCGCGTGTGTGTGTGTGTGTGTGTGCGTGTGTGCGTGTGTGGCTGGCTGGCTGGCTTCCAAATTAAATTGGACAACATTCTGCGAATCATAAAATGCCCCTCAATTTAGCCTGGCATCAGACCACATGGGCGAAGCCGGGTATTTCAGCTAGTAGTGTGTATATTAATACAATTTATTGCTGGTTGTTGCCGGCAAAATTAATTTTACTGCAGTCTACGAGAAAGACTGGTTCTGGTGCTCGAAAGTCTGGGAAAAAAAAAATTCTGATAATAATGATTTAATATTTAATACTTAAATAATATTTCATTGTCTGATTTAGATGGAATCTGCCATTTTATATGGCAAGTCATATTAATAAAATCTAATACTCTGGTATATTTTGTATTTGATATCTAAGCAGAGTGTAGTAGATGTAGGGTGACCAGGCGTCCCGGTTTTTGAGAAACTATCCCTGTGTTCGGGACGTTAATATGTCCTGGTTTCACAAATTGGACCTCCATTCTAACTCAATCTCATTCCGTTAGTTCCTGGGCCATTCCTTCTATTCATGACACCAGCATTCGTATGTTAGGTTGAGGCCATAGTTGTAAAAAAAATTATTTTTCAATATACATTGCCAGAGCTGAAAGGTTGAAAGATTTCAGAGTTTGTGGGAGCAGAATACATGACTGCTTTGTCTCATTTGCATACACATTTGTTGGCATTGTCCCAGCAGTAGAACGAATTTTGAAAATTTTTGAAGGCTTTAAAGTCTCTTTTTTCTTTCAGAGGAAAAAAGTACTGAACACAATTTTGAATTTCTTTAAGGATCCACTAACAAGGGAACCCCACATAGCCTAACTGCTTTAACAATGGAGTCCTTGTATGGCTATGTATGGTGAAATTTTTTCGTTTTTGTGGTTTATTTTGAAAGAGAAACAATTTCAAACTCTCTTGTTTTGTAAGCACCAGTAGCTTCAGATGAGTAACATATTTCAGTTTGGTGGAAATCTGACACATAATGTTTGAGGGATTCCGTTGTAAGTGAAGCATATTTCTGGTTTATTCACAGCCAGTTGCATGTATTCCAAAATGGCATTAGAAAGATAAAGGAGGTAAAATCTTGTATTGAAGCTTATTCGATACTTCAGGATATTCTGCACATACATACTTCAAGAGCGTGGCAATGCAGAATTTCTTACACTTAATGTAAAAATTGTCTTAGAAGGGGACGAAATATCATATTCAGCCTCATCTAATTTCAAAAAAGAAACCAGAGAATTTTACATAACTGCATGTGATTATCTTTCTATATGGCTAAAAACTCTTTCTCTTGGATGCTGTTAACAGAACCACCTACATGGAATAAGGTCGAAGGAACGTGCCAGTATATAAAGGAAAGAGGTGTTGAGGAGAATGATTCAATATTATTTAATCAAATAAGCAACGTTAAAAAAAATGGATGGTAAACTTGCAGAATGGAAGGAATCGGGCATACTTTGTCATAAAAAAGGGGTTACTTTTTTTCAGCAATGTCAATATAGTGAACAGTACTCAGAACTTTTAAAAATAGCTAATATATATCGTTTCTATTCCCCTCTCACAATGCAAATCTAGAACTTGTTTTTTCACTAATGAACATTCAGTGGACTGATGGATGAAACTGATTGGATGTTCCAATGGTAGAAGCTATCTTGCAAGTTCAAACAAACTATGATTTTACGTGTGCTGAATTTTATGAATATGTTCTGTATTCAAAATCAAAATGAAGTTTCAAGAATGATGCAATGCTATTTAATCATATTTTTTGTCAATTTATGTTTATTATTATTATTATTATTATTATTATTATTATTATTATTATTATTAAGTATAACACTCCCAAGGGAGTAAGTAAGAATAAGATTTAAAATCCTATCAGGCAACGCAAAACTAGTCAGGCAGCAAAGGTCCAATGAAACAGAAAAAAGCACTTTAAAAGGTCGCAGACACGTCATCAAACTGAATGTCTCAAGGGAAAACTCCCAAAACACAATAAATTGCATAGTTATTGGGATTGAAAATAATGTTGTCTTAAATGTCTCTTCAAATGGACACAGGTGGTCACACAGACTGAAGAAGCACATTCAAAAACCGAGCTGCGAATACTAAAAGGCAGTTCGTTCCACAAGGAGATGGCATTTAAGGGAAAACTTTTCGCTAGGAAGGCAGAGGCCTTAATAGGAACCACGAACAAGAATCTCTGTGTACGGCATATACCAGTATCAAACTTGAACCAATCTTTTATATATGAGATTGGGTGGTGTTCGTTTCGTAGCGCATTTTATATTTTTTATCTTGAAATAAAAATATTTTATAATTAAGCAATGCTGGTCCGATTTCAGACGTTGGTGCGACCTCACTAATTGACAGGAAGGTTATGGCGAGAGCAGGTAAACGTTACTGAATCAGTCCTAGCCAGCTTAGGAATGATTTTGTTGTAAGCAACGGTAAGCCTCTTTAGGTTAGCCGTTGATGATGATGACCAAAATAGCGCTCCATAGGCAACACAAGGCACAATAACCGCAGAAATATAGTGACGAATTTGCGATATGGATAGTAACGATCTCAGCCGTTTCACGAGATAGGTCTTCCGATGTAAAGAGGTAATGAGGTAATCGATTAATTCACTAAAACGGAGATCGGAATCAAAAGGGATACCTAGAATCTTTAAGAAGGGCGATGATGACACTTTGAAATAATCAATACATTAGTTTTTGTCGCATTGAGGCTCAGTCCACGACTAGAATACCATTTTGACAAATAGGTGAGATCTTGCTGAAGGCACTCGTTGATAGTAACCTCTTCTTCCGAAGAAAAAGGGGCAAAGAGAAAATTGCCGTCGACATAGCTGAGAATATCTAACTTAATGCTATGGTTGAAAAGCGAAGCCGTAGAGACTGCAAATAGTAGCGGGGCAAGTCCCGATCCTTGAACGATACCTCGTTCGGAAATTTTTATTATGGACGAATCATAGTTGATGGTATTTCTTCTATCCTGAAAGTAATCTGCAATAGCCATTTGACACTCTAAGAGAGGCAAGATCATAAATAAGTAGGGGTCTTGAGATAGTATCGAAAGCCTTAGAGATGTCAGTTTGGGTGACGATAAATCTCTGATCCTGGTCGTAGGCCTTGACTGCTTTGTTGTAAATATGTACAGGCGTCCAGATGACTTTATGACCAGGCCTGCTCCCTTTCTGCTGGTCGGGTATTTTGGACCAAATAAACTCGGTGAGCTATGAAAATCCACTTTTTCCACGATTTTGGTCATTGGAGGCAGGATCGAAATTGGGTGGTAGTTAGAAATAACCAAGGGGTCAACTTTTTTAACCTGGCGTCACTCGCGCCAAATTTTATAACAGCACTACCTGCGCTGCGGTGTTTACACCGCACTTTTTAAAAGTGATTTTATTTGATAAAAAAAAGAACTTAGTGAGATAAAATAACATAAAATGTTATTTATTATACTTTTATAAATTTCTTTATGCCAAAATTCTTCATTCATCATAATAAATCATCATTACTAATCACATCATCGCGGAGAATGCGTCACTCGCGCCAAATTTTATAACAGCACTACCCGCGCTGCGGTGTTTACACCGCACTTTTTAAAGGTAATTTTATTTGATAAAAAAAGAACTCAGTGCAATTTTATTTGATAACTCAAGATATTGCAATTTATGACCACTTATACAAATTAGAAGAAAATAATAAAATTAAGTGATTTTAAAGTGATTTTTAAGAAATCATGTTTATGTCAAAAATTTACTTACATGACTACTCGTGCAGCGGTGTTTGCACCGCAAAGTGAAACCAAGCGTGGAAAACATAGCTTTAATCTTCACTTTCGATATAATGAGATCAACACCGGCGCTATCTGTTGCCAATAAGTTGTACTTGAAATACATGGAAGTCATCACAAGGTAGCGCCTCTATATGATGAGCTATATCAAAAAAAAAATCAAAAAGTGCGGTGTAAACACCGCTCGCGCGAGTGACGCCGGGTTAAAGATGGGGTTGATAGTCGCAATTTTTAGGGCCCGAGGAAATCTTCTTGTTTTGACAATTTGCGAACAAAGGTAATATTTCATGTTGTACCCTGAAGCATTTAGGTTTTGCAAAAGCGTATCAGATTTATAAAGGGTAACAAGGCCCCTTAACCGTACGAATAAGCTTAAGGAGCTGGCCTGCCATTAGGGACTTCTGGATCAGGAGAAGTATTACTCGAGAAAACAGATGATTCAATGATTTTTCCAGGGGTAGGTTACATTTTTTTTTTAAATTTAATTTAATTTAAGATCCAATACGTCCATCCAGGGCCTGTATGGCCAGAGGCCAATGAGTTGGGTCCCTGGATGGACCGGGATTCAGGACTGCTGTATGATGGTCGCAGCAGCCGGGAGGGGGGGGGGTGAAGATGGTCTATCATGGATGGTCACCCATCCAGTGACTAGCCATGCCTGATGTAGCTTAACTTCACAGTTGTGTTCAGTGAAAGCCCACCAGGCCACGGCCTCCCCCTTCCCTAATTAACCCAGTTCAGATAGTCATCGAAAGCCTGGTGCATGAGTTTAAGAGATTTGACAGTGCAATTTCGATGTATCGGCTGCCAAATCTGGTTTGACTTGGCGTGCTGAAGCACTGTTGCTCTTTTGGCAGCTCTAATACCTTTCTTAAAGGTTAGATTTGCTTGTATATACAGTTGACGAGAATGAGTCTTGAATGGTAACATAATTTTGGTACGCAGTCTGTTTTGATATCCACTTTCCATGTAGATCTTCATTCCACCATTTATTTCGCGGCTTGCCGGTCTTGTTCCTGATAAAAATTTGAAGCCCAGCGGACATAGCCGCTGAGGTTATCGTGTGATCAAGATAATCGAGGAGAAGGTTGACATCCTCTATTCTGACAAGTTCATCGAAGTTAATGTTATCCAAGTTGTGGTGGAAAACTGCACGTTTAAAATTTCTAAGATTATAATAATTCAAGAAAGACTTAGAGGGCGGTATTTTCTCGTCAGAAAGAGCACAAAGATAGAATGACCTGAATGACCTTATGGTCAAATTTTGGTACAGAAAATGTGTTCAAGTCACTATGATGAATGTTGTTAGAAATATAAATTTGGTCAATTAGGGAAGCAGACGATTTAGTTACCCTAGTCAGACTGGTGACAATTTGATTGAGGCCAGGGGCCTCAGTGCTAGTTCTTAAGGTTCTAAGGTCTTGCGTCATTGCATTGTAGTTACAATTAAAATCACCCAGTAAAACATTAACGTGGGTTTCGTCCAGGTTATTAATAAGCGTTACACAAGCGTCCATAGGAATATATGAAGGTTGATAAAGCAGAGTGAAAGTAGTCCAAATGGCACTTTGGCACCTTACGTGTTCAAATCCATTGTCATATCGGAACTTATTAAAAAAGAATTTATGTTTTCAAGAACTAAAATCATAACACCACTGCCTCTCGTTTGGCGATCGGCTCTGTAAATTTTGTAGCCAGGTATACTTATAGCTGCATTGTCACAATAAGAGGCAAGCCAAGTTTCCGTGACAAAGCAGAGATCACACTAATTAATTTGTAATATTGCCAACAGATCATCTAATTTGTTTATAATGGAACGGGCATTGAGGTATGTTAACCTGATATTAGTCAGACTTGACGGTTTCATTAGTTGGGGGCGTGGCATGCCTCCCTTTCAGTTCCGGATCACGCCAGTAATCAGCACTAAACGCGGGATTGGATCCATAGAACGGATGGATCGATACACTAGTTGGCCACGTCGATTCCTTTAAGCTGTTCTCAATCGGTCACTCGTAGGAAGACGTAGGGGGAAACTGCCAGAACAGGTAATCCATCTACCATACTCCACGATATTGAGGTTGTGGTTTCGCAGCAGTCCTGCCAGGGTGTCACAGATGCATTCCTCACTTACATTTCCAATTCTTAAACTGATGGATCGTCGATTTTTAACTGGAACGGTCCAGCCGCCAGAACCCTACCGTTGATCCATTTTTTTCGACGTGTGTTTGGCAGAAGGGTAGTTAGAATGCTGATTTACATTTAGCTCATCCGCATTACTATTCAAAACTTCCACAGTATGATGAGGCTGTTCGTGAAGAGGTTTACTCACTTGCTTAACAGGTTTTGACTTAGTGGGCATTTCTTTAAAGAGACTATTACTGGATTCCGGGTCGGGTTCCTGTATATTGTTAACTAATGCTACGTCGTCCTGATGGTTTGAGTGTTCCTTGCAGCCGTAGTCGGATGCAGAGGTGACTGGATTTCCAAGTCCCAGGACTAGTTGAAAAAGTAGAGCACTGTTAACTTCGCTTGAGTGGGAGCAGTGTTTTTATTTGTGAAAATCATTGTGGTAAGTAGTTTATTAAGGGTTTCATTAGACGATAGAATAAGATCACTAAGTTTTTTCGCTGTGACATCCAGCATCTCTTGGAGAATCGTTTGTGTAGACTCCATAACTCCATTAATGATTGCAGTGATGAGGTTATTATTCAATGCACTGTCTTGGTTAGGACAAAGGGCCGGGTTAGTCATATTGCTCTCCGTTATGTCGGACACAGTCTTATTTAAAGCACTTAACTGTTGCATAATATCCTTTTGATAACCTGTTATATGGTTCAATATCATATTTTCCGCTACACTTGCAGGAAGGTCTGCTTCTAATTTCATTTGTTGATCACAGATGGCATCACGGTCCTGAGCCGTTAAGGGTATCTGAGAAGTTTCCATAGCCTTCACTGCCTGGGAAAGCTCTTTGATTTTACATAATAAAGCTTTTTTGCTGCTTACATTTTTAGGGCCTCTTGCATTCCCTAGACGTTCATTTACCATATTTTTAAGTCCTCCGTAATATCTCGCCTGGTGTGGTGACTATCACAATCGACAATCAAAGGCGAACTCGCAGTCACTAGTGTAATTCCTGCCATTTTTTTTTTGACCGGGTTTATTTACTCATTTTTTTTTTGTAAATTTTTTGCTCTTGTTAGAATTATGTGAAATTTCATTACTTTCAAAGCGCGATTTAATGTTAGCTATTTACTATTAATATTAATGGTTGAATGTATTTATTTATCTCCTTCATTGATATACTTTAACTATAACTAAATAATAATTGGAAAATGGTCTAGGAGGATTCTTTCACGCCATTACCTCAGATATTAATAAATAGAGAAAAATAGTAAAGAAAATTCCACGGCCTGGACTCGAACCAGGGACCTCCGATTTTCTTTGTTTATTAATTAATAGACCATTTTCCAATTATTATTATTATAATAATATTCGCCATTTAATAGTAAAGATAGTCCTGGCTTGTGAACAAGGAGCCGAGCTTTAACCTATGCTCATAGGGCATGTTTGATAGCGGTAGCTTAGTGGTTAGAGTGTTGGGGCATATCCCTGGAGGTCCCAGGCCATGGAATTTTCTGTACTATTTTTCTCTATTTATTAATATAACTAAATAAATAGAATTTCTAACTCTTGAGTTCTTATTTATTTGAATTTATTAATTAATTGAATAAAAAAAATAAGTACATATATTTAATACAAATTCAACAACTTCCGGTCACATTACACCAACTTGCAGTCACTCTTCTCCAGTGTCCTGGTTTTTCATTTTGGAAATATGGTCACCCTAAGTATATGACTTAAACTTTTTAATAATAATTGTGACGACAACAATAGGGGAAAAAACCGCTGCACAAACCAAAGGAACAAGCCCAATTTTATTTTTTTAACCGAAGCAGATATGTCAATTTTGATGAATCCAATGAATAGGAAGTTGTGGGTGGCCTATCCCATGGTGCACTTTTCATCTTCCCAAATATACAAATAAGGACACATTCAAAATTTATCTCAAAAACCATAAGGGATAGAGAAAAAAACCCAATTGCAAACTTTTTCAGCATTAAAAACAAACAAAACAAAACAAAAAAAAAAATCATCCAAATCGGACCAACCAATCACCCACAATCACGTGGTGAACTGTTTGTAGCTTACAAACAGTCACACTGCACAAAAAAGTTACTTCAAACTGTTTAAAAAAAAAGTTAATCAACAAAATGCTTGATGTGACGACTGTGGGCACCATAACACAATTGGGCACGGAACCTAACTGACGCCAAAACATCGGCAAGCATGGCTGGTGTTACTCCTCGGCACTCTTCCTAGATTCGTTGAACCAGATCCTTCAGTGAGGCAGGCTGCATAGCATAAACTTTGTCCTTCAGGTATCCCTATAAGAAAAAGTCAAGTGGTGTAAAATCAGGGGAGCGGGGTGGCCAACGAACTGGTCCTCCTCGGCCAATCCATTGTTGTCCAAACATCTCACTTAGACGCTCGCGAACGACCAACCCGTAATGTGGAGGAGCTCCATGCTGAAACCACGTGCGCTGATACGAGGCCAATGGCAAATCGTCAATGAAGTCTGTGACTACCACATTGAGAATTTCAGCCCGGTAGTGTTTTGCAGTCAGTGTTCCATCGCAAAAATACGTCCAACTACAATGTCATTGTACAATCCACACCACACACATTGATTCTCCAGTTCACTTGACGAGTTGCTTCTCGCAGACATCGTGGGTTTTCGTCTGACCAATGATGATAGTTGTGCCTATTGATAACTCCATCCCTGGTGAACTGCGCTTCATCTATCCACAACACCTCATGAATAAAGTTTGGATTGTCATCCAGGCAGGTAAGTAACCAGTTGCAGAAGGCGGCCCTAGCAACATAATCCAATGGCAACAACTCCTGGTGACAACGAATATATTATGGGTGAAAATGATGTGCGTGTAGAATGTTGAGAACAGTTCTCTGATGGCACCCAACATCTGCAGCAATTGCTCTGCTGCTTGTGTGGGGATTTGCAGCAACTGCAGCCAGAACTAGGTTGTGTGTCCTCGTCGCCTTGTGCCCATGGTCATCCTCGTTCTGCATTAACATTCCCTGTAGCCTCGAATCTTTGAATAATGTGACGCATTGTTTGACAAGATGGATGGCGTTCGTTAGGGTATCTGTCTCATACAACCTAACTGCAGCATGTTTCTCCTTGCCTCTCCGAAGCAGAAGATCATGTTGACCATTTCCGGAACAGTGTAGCTTGCCATCCTGGAATTGTTCTATCTTCTGTGTGCTAAAACATGCTTTTTATTTGCTTTTCTGCATGAAAGTGAATGTGAGTATGGTAATTTATGTTTATTTTTTTATTTGCATGCTTTACATGGTGGAAATATCAACATTCAGTTTTCCTTGTGCAGTGTGACTGTTTGTAAGCTACAAACAGTTCACCACGTGATTGTGGGTGATTGGTTGGTCCAATTTGGATGATTTTTTATTTGTTTTGTTTGTTTTTTTATGCTGAACAAGTTTGCAATTGGGTTTTTTTCTCTATCCCTTACGGTTTTTGAGATAAATTTTGAATGTGTCTTAATTTGCATATTCGGGATGATGAAAAGTGCACCATGAGATAGGCCACCTACAACTTCCTATTCATTGGATTCATCAAAATTGACATATCTGCTTCAGTTCAAAAAATAAAAGAGGGGGGGGTTCAGACTTTTGTATTCACCCTGTATAGTTTTGGAGAAATGTTTTTAAATTTTGCCCATTCCTTCAGAGGATTTCCATCTAGACGTATAAAAGCTTGATTTAAATACTGCCTAAGTTCAATAGGCACATGTCCAACAACGTCTTCTGATGACTGCTTGCTTAACAATTTATGGTAACTCCATAAATCCAAATCGAAACTCAGGCGATTCTGCATGGATTCGTTAATTGTAAGTGTATCCATTTCAGTATCGGATGAACTGCTTGAAATTGCCAAAGCAACTGTTGTTGGAAGTTGAGAATGAAGCTTTTTACATCTTTGATGCAACAGAGTAGCGATAGCTAATGACTTCATACATTCTACATTTTGAAACCTCTTTTTCAATTCTTTTACAACCTCCTGACGCAAGGCATTTGTAATTGTTGTTTTAACAGGGAGTGGAATTATTTTTTGTCTCAAGCAACTAATGATCAGAATCACAAAAATTGCAGTTATATACTTCTGGCCGCTCATTTCCTTTGTTACTTGCTCAAGGGGCTGTAAAACGTTAAGAATATCTTTTAAACATTCTAATTCTGAGCCCGATATAATTCTGATTGTGGTGAATTTGGTGATCTGATTAATACAGATACCATTGATTCACTTCATAAATTGTAAATTGTAAAAGGAGATTCACTTCACAAATTATGAATCAGCAAAGTGGCAGCCATTTTGAAATCGAATGTATTAAATCAATTCAGTCAATTAATCGGGATAATTATAATCGAGCAAAAATACTCGAATTTTGGGAAAAATAAATCAGTCGATTCATTTTCGATTAATCGGCCATCCCTATACAAACACAACTGAGATTTCTCGTTGCGGAGAAGTAGCGACTCAACACCTAAAGACTCTCTTATTGTGCTGCTGTGCACTTTATCTAGTAGGGTAATACCTGCCACACTTCTGAGGCATCTCATTTGTGCTGCTTGTACCCGTGATCACACTTTCGGACATTACCACGATTCAGATCATTCGTGATCATAAGATTTAATGAATAGTACAAAGCCTAAAAGACACTGGATTCTTACTCAGAGGAAGGTAAGCGAAACGACACTCCACTTTTCCACAAAGAAGTTTATTCAGCCATATACACTGAACGACCAATTTATTAGAGACGCCCCATTAATAGCGTGTTGCGCCTCCTTTAGCGACGAGAACTGCCTGAATACATGCTGGCATGGATTCAACAAGGTCTTGAAACTGTTGTGGAGGAATTGCAGTCCAGGCTAACATCACAGCGTCCATTATTGGTGCAGGTTGGACGGTAGTGTGGGAAGGTGTTGGATGGTTCTCTCCACTTCATCCCATAAATGATCGATCACTGAAGCAGGTGGAAGTCCGCTTCATTTTCCTCGAACCAGTCCAAAACCATTCAAGCACAGTGACATGGAGCATTGTCCTGCTGAAACTATCCGTCACCACCAGGAAACACAGTCATCATGAAAGGGTGCACCTGATTGGCAACAATGTGTGTCCCAAGAGAAGACATCCCAGACCAGCACTCCTCCTCCATCCGCCTGTACGATGGTCTACTGACACGATGGGTCCATGGCCTCGTGTTGTCTGCGCCGGATGCGCAGTCTGCTGTCCGCATGATGAAGTAGGAACCGTGGTTCGTTGGACCAAGTGACCTTCTTCCACTCGTCCAGTGACTATGCCTGGGTGACTATAGCAGGCGTGCTTTCTTATTTTGCGGTGACAGCGATGGTCCCCTTACTGGCTGCCTGTTGTTAAGCCCAGGTCGGTGCAAGCTGTGGTGCACTGTGTGCTCCAGAATTGGTTGGGATGCTCCCTCATTGAACTGCACTGCAATTTGTTGGGCTGTTCCCATCCTATTGCTCAGGATGATTCGTGCCAGTTGCCGTTGTCCTCGTTCATCCATGGCCCTGTTTCATCTGGAGTTGTTTGTTGGAGGTTGTTTTTGGCATAATTGCCATTCACGGAATACCCTTGACACTGTTGCACGGGAAAACCCGAGGAGGTTCGCGGTTTGCGGTTTGCAAAATGCTCAACTGCGCCCGTCGAGCTCCAACGATAATGCCTTATTCAAAGTCAGTCGAATCCTTGGATTTACCCATATTTAGTCCACTTCTGCTGCTGACTGCAACTTGTGATCCAATGCATCCCTTTTATAAACCGCTTCGGCCTGTACCATTGTTTGTATGCCACTGGGAGGCCGATCCATTTTCCATAAGAGATGTCTCTAATAAATTGGTCGTTCAGTCTGTATACATTTCGTTTGCAATGCAATGTGGGTGAATAAAGTCCTTTGCGGAAAAGTGGCATGTTGTTTCTCCTACCTTCCAAAGGTAGACTAAAAAACAGAGCTTGGCTTTTAATTTTTTATTGAAATTAAGTTTAATGCTTTGCACCTGAGTGCCTAGAAGCAAGAAATTCTTTCTAGCATTAATACAGAAATCAAGAGTATTAATAAATGTAAAATTTAATGTAAAACATTAAACGAAATTTAAGTGATGGTTTCTTTTGTAACATTTTATGTTAAATGTTTAACTGATAATTTTTGGCCTGGAGAAGGAATAAAATATTTCTGGAAAATGTCTGGAATTTTAAATAGAACAAAGCGTAAAACCCTGAAAGTATAATATTTAGCATTAATACTGATTTGAAATTACCAAAACGCTTTCTTTTAATGTCGCACTTTATTAACAGTGGCTGTTTGAATACAGACTCTACTAAAGATATCAGAACAGTGGCAGATATGTCAAAATGCATCTAGTGCATCTGGCATGTCGCATGCGTAATTCGTCTCAGTTTAGATCTTTATGTTGAGCAAGTGAATGCCTCGGAAATGCGTTAACAACATAGTGAACTGCTCATTGTTACTTAAAACATTTAAGTGTTTACATTCTCGGAACACCTTTCCAAAAGTGCTGCGACTTGTGAAAACCACCCTTGTGTTACACAAAACTGCTAAGCAAATATAAAATCTGTGAAAAAAATTCCATAAGAAACAGCCTGTCTAATCACTTTAATCAACAAAGTTATATTTTGTTAGTTGGTTTTATATATGCAGGGCCTTAAAAGGACTGGTAAATTTTAAAATAGAATTGCGAGCACACTATGACCGTTATAACTTGTTCTTGGTGAGATTAATGTGGAGATCAAGAATTTGTTTTGGTCTGTTTCTTTGTATTTTGCAGACTGATCTTTTTGGGATGCCCTATACAAGCAAATGTTATCTTTCTTTGCAAACTATGATGTGCTTATGTTATTCAATAGAAGATTGGTAATCAAGAATTGCTTAACATTTTGACATCGAGTAACATTTACATATAATTTGATTTTCACGTATAGGTAGTGTTGGGTTCAAATACATTTTTAATGTGTTTGAAATACAAATATTTCAAAAAATAATGTTTAAAATACATTTTTAAATGCATCTACCCTCATTTATCGCAGCATCGGTTATCACTAATCTGGGTTTTCACGGTACCCTCAATTCAGAACCTTACCATGCTTTTTACGGACTGATCCGTGTAATCACGGGTCTTTGTATGGTTGCAATAGTAACTACAGGGTTCGTGCTTACTCGCAATTTACGTGTCAAATGGGCATTTTTGCTAAAAATTGACTCGTGATTTTTTTACCAGTGAGTCAAAATTGACTTGTTTAATTTTGAATATCATCGGCCCATATCCTTCTCACCACTTTTTAACACTTCATTTTGTCGCCTGCGCTCTTGTTTAAATTTCCAATTAACTATAGCAGCAACTACAGAGATTGTGGTTGCATGTAAAAATATATAAATTAGAAAGAATTTTAAATTTGACTCGCATCTTCTGAAATTTGACCCGCAGTTTTCAGGCTTGGGAGTCAAATTGACTCCTAGATTTTTTGTCCTAGCGTGAACCTTGTAACTATGACCCACAAGAGATAGCAATACAGCAAGCACCCATCATATTCAGCTTCCTAGAATGCACTGGCTATTGCTTGTGTTTTTTACCCAGTGCTGCTTGGATTTTTTTTTCTTTTATGTCAGTTTTTATACAAAAGTATTATGATTCATACTTTTCTGTTACTTTTATTATTTACTAATCACTTTATGCATTATGTGTTGAATTTTGCTGAAATATTGAATATCAAATTATTAAATATATGAATTAAAAATTAAATATCGGTTAGTGTGTTAAATTTTTTTAGTGGTAACATTTGGGTAAGTTGGAAGGCAGCTTGGAGCCTTTGGTTGAAAAACCCTATTTTTCCCGTATATGAAGCATGTCTGGAAAGTAAGTACCGTTTTGAGAAAAAACCCACAAACATTTTTTTCAAAATTTATTTTTACATGAAAAAGCATTTCTTAAACTATTTTTCTACATGGTTGCCACCGTTGTTCAGTCATTTGTCTAGCGGGAAACCAGCTTTTCTATGCCCTCTTCTTAGAAAAATGCCGCCAATGAAGGCAGCCACTCTGAACACCGTTTTTTACGTCATTGCTGTCAAAACGCCTTCCGCTAAAATCACGCTTCAATTTCAAGACCAATTGGTAGCAGAAGGTAGCGAGATCGGGGGCTTGATCATTGTGTCGCTTCATGACAACGCACGTCCCCATTCTGCCGGTGTCACTCAAAACCTTATTCAAGAATTCGGTTGGGAGCCGTTCGATCACCTGCCATACAGCCCTGATCTCACACCTTCTGACTACAACTCGTTCTTGAAATTGAAGTGTGATTTTGGAGGTAGGCGCTTTGACAGGGATAACTACATAAAGTGTTCAGCAGTGGCTGTCTTCACTGGCAGCATCTTTCTATGAAAAGGGCATAGAAAAGTTGGTTTTCCGCTATGACAAATGTCTGAACAATGGTGGAACCTATGTAGAAAAATAGTTTGAGAAATGCTCTTTCATGTAAAAATAAATTTTGTTTTGAAAAGAATGTTTTTGTGGGGTTTTTTTCTTTCCAAAACTGTACTTACTTTCTGGACACGCCTCGTATTCTGTTATTCATTTATTATGGTTTTAGTTATCACTGTGTTTTTGTGGAACCAAACCCCTTTGCTAAACGAGGATAAATGTACCTATGACTAATGAATTTAAATACAAATACATCTTGAGTATTTAAGTACTAAATACAGTAATCCCTCTGTATGTGCGTCAAATTTTTTTGCATACTTTCACCTTCATACACTATTGGAAATTTGCGTATCCACAGTTTATTCTGATCTTTTTTCATTGGGGTTCTCCTTTTTGCTTCCTGTCTTTTAGGGAATTCCCCTCTCTTCACTTGGGAGAATGTATTCAATGGAAGTAAATGGCATCAGTGACGTTTTACGAAACTTCTGTTTGCAAGTACGCATCATTTACACAGCTCATCACTGCATTGAAAAAGGAAAACTCCATTTCATGCAAAACAAACTAGAAACGTTTTGTTGCTTGAAAATAAGTTGAATGTTCTAGACATGTTGACGGAGGAAAAGATCAATTCTGAATATTTGGAAGTAAACGAATGCTCTCTTCGTGCGATAAAGAAAACGAAGAGGCCATCATGATAACAATAAATATCCACCCCGTTTAACTTCGATTTGACTGGCAACTTGACATTTCCTAATCCCCGTTTTCTCATAAGGCTTTGGTCCCATTATCTGCGTATTCAGCATACGCGGGGGTTTTCTGCAACCAATGATCTACAAATTATTAAAAAAATTATTTGTACCTGGGACATAAAATGTTTTCATCTGTGGGTTATGTCTCCTGTACTTTTACTCTGGGGGTTTCTTACCAGCGGGTTTCATGCCTGTGGGTTTTGTGTGGTGGGGGTTTTGACTGGATCCCTGTTTTTACATGTTGGTATTGTTTGTCTTATCTTACTGGCAGTGAAATGTCAGGTAGACAGTCCATATACTCTAATGACAAATGTCTGGCCGTTTAATGAAGACCGTAGAGTGGTTCAATGTTGTCTCTTATTTTTATTTATACCGCAATACTCCCTTCTATTTTGAGATTTACAACTGATAATTATAATTTCTTATCCGCTAACAATGCTCTCAGTAACAAATCTAACTATCATCTATTAAAAAAACCTCCTTCCACTTTGGCATAACTTATCAAGAGTAAAAGAAATATCAATGCAATAATGAATATGAAATCTAATATTCTTTAAGATGCTTTATTAAAATTGGAAAATTGAAAAAATATAAATGCTTATATTTAAAGGATTCTCTATGAAGGAAATTAACACAAGTACTTATCATTAAGTGATATTAACACCCTCCCCTTTTATTAAGCACATACAACTGTCCCCAAAATGGAAAGGAATGGAACAGTGATAGACAGTCAAAGTGGAAAGAGATTCTGGAGCTCAAAAACAAAGCTCTTATTGAAGGAAAAAAAAAAAGTGCGCACATTCCTACGATTTGCACGATGATGTCAATTAGTGTGCCCCGTTCAATTACCTTTTAGTGCGTTCAGTGCGGTTTCTGTGTCTGTGCACGATCTTTCACCGAATGGTCCGTGCGTTTTCAGTCAAACCAACAACATCGCGATGCCTCAACGGCTCCTTTTTAATCACACCAAAAGTCTAAATTTCAAATTTTTAAAGTCTTTTTCACTTTCGAACTTTTTTTTAATCTGTATAGACTCTCTTCATCCACTTGAATGCAAAATTTCGACCATCATCGACAATGATCGAAATCTGGAGCTTCGCTAGATTGGAGGCCGCCATGTGCAATTGTAAAACACAGGAAACGACCCTGCTTCTACCTTCGTGCGCTTAGTTTGCGCACGGACTACACAATGCGCACGAGAACGAAATGCACGGAAATCTCTGAACGCCTCTCACGGGCTGCACGAGAGCTACTTCGAACGGCTAGTGCGTGCACTCAGTGCAAAAAAAATCCCATTGAACGAATAAACAAATGCGCCTTTTATTTAACTCATTAATTTACTCATTTTTAAATTTTTTTTTAAAGAAATGTCAGGTAGACATTGCTCTTCCTCTTGCTTTGTAGATCAAGTATGCACAATTTTATCAAGATCGGAATAAAACTGTAGATTTGTATAAGAGACAAACTAATAAAAATATACATACATATATACATAAATACATATGTACTTACATACATACATACATACATACATACATTCATACATACATACATACATACATACATACATACATACATACATACAT